>JAKKIK010001149.1:0-18776 GCA_024500135.1 Heterodera carotae | reverse complement strand
TTTCCAGCAGTTGATTAAAGTTATTTGTTTCCAAATGTTTAGCTTATGGTCTGAATCCTAATTCTGCAAATTACTTTCCTTTTTTTGTGCATTTTCTGGAAATAATTTTAATTATAAGAAAAAAATTAAGATTTATGAGTTATTTACACCATTTTTTCGGTTAGGCCTTTTACGACCTCCGGTTTTCGGGTTTCTTTTTTCGGATTTCAAAAAATTTCTTTTTTTGGCACCACTTAACAGCAAAACTTTTTTTCTAAGAATATATATTGATGCTTAAACAACAAAATATTTATTGAATTTTCTGGAAAGAGTATGACTGAAGTGAGAAAAAGTTAAATTTATGAGAATATAAGAGAAATTAAGGAAAAAAAACGTAGGTCCATGGTGCCGTAGGCGCCGTTTGGAAATTTTGAAAAATTTAGCAAGATGTCTTAAGGCAGACATCGAAAGATAGGCAGGCCGAAATAATTTTGAGAATTTGTCAGAGAATTTTTAGGAATTATTTTTTATATCACGGGATTCGAGCCCACACCAAATATTCTCATAAAACCTACAGCACAAACCACTCAGCCATTTGAAACAAAAACACCTTATGAAAAGTTTTGTATTTTCAATTATTAATCCAAAAAAATCTTATCATTAGGGGTGTACTTTTCAAACCGAAACCGACCGGTTTTGCGACCCCGGTTTTCAGGCCGGTTTTGCGACCTTATTCAATTTTGGCCCAAAAAGGCAGCCGGTTTTCGGTTTCGGTTCGGTTACTCTTTACCCTATTTCTTATCAATAATATTTCATTTCCGCCCAATTTTTAAGATTCATAAAATTTTCAAATCCTTCGTCATTGAACTTTGCGCCAAATGATGACAAATTGGTCCGCCATAATTTTTAGTCACTAATATTGCGCATTGGCAATTGCCGAATGAATGTCGAAAATGAGACGCAAATTAATTGCCCCATTTTTGAGCGATCATTTTTTGATTCTTCGGCTGATCGTTCCTCTCATTGCTGTACAGTCAGTCATTAGTCGAGAATCGAATCGAGAATGACGTTGATAAATAAATAAGTCATAAATTGGAAATTGCCTTTTTCAGAGAAAAGGTTTCGATTATTTGCCTTGACTGAATTTTGAGTTTCCCATACGAATCTAAAAACATTGAAACATCATCTAGCATAATTTTTAATTATTCTAATTTGTTAGCCAAAAAGGTCCCACCACCAAACTGTGCCGATGATGGCACCCAAAAGTAATAAAATTTCTTGCGTTAATTATGCCGTCGATGGCAATGCAAAGATTGGAACTGTTCCGACAAAATCTGCTCCAAAACGCGGCTTTTTCGCCTCGTGGCTTTTGTGCTGTTTGGGCGAAAGAGCAATGCCCGGACACAACAGAAACTTCTCCCGGACGAGCTCATCAATGCGTTCGCGCACGTGGAGCATGCGACAGAAGGGGCTCAGCGGGTAAACAAAAAGAATTAAAAAAGGGATTAGGATTAAGCCTTAATCCTCCGAGGGCAGGAAAGTCGGGGGTTGGCTTAATCCCGCAGTCTTTCATAAGAAATCACTTCTGTCTTAATCATATTAAATTAGGGTTCAGCGGAACCGGGACTTTTTACAAAAACCAGGACCATTTTAGTCCCGGTCAAAAAACCGAAACTATTTTTCTTTTTAATTTGTTATTTTACACTATTTATGCAGTGCCTTTTGCGAACATACCTGGGACATTGTGCAGCTGCAACAAAACTTTGCCGATTCGTTCATTGACTTGGCGGACATTCGGCACAGTCGCGGCCTGGCCACTGAACGGGCCGAATTGTCTCTGTTGCGCAACGGCCCAAATGTACTGCCGGCGCCCAAGGAAATGAGCAGTGTGGAGTTGCTGATCCGCCAGTTTTGGAATTTACTGTGGGCTTTGCTTATCGGTGCTGCCACACTGTCATTGATCCAATTCTTTTTGGACACATCGTAAAATTACATTTATATTAAATCGAAGAAATAAAAATTAATGAAAATTATGGGTTGCCCCATAAGTTTTTCGTTTTTTTTTTATTTTTTAACCCTTTTATAAGAGAATAAACTTAATATTATTGGGAAGCTGAAGAAACTCTTATATCTAATGGTAACATTTCAAAATAATTTAGTTAAATTCTTGGAGATATGGCCAATTTGTATTTGAGTTGTTAACGGCTTTAGTTAAGAAACTTTTTTCTGAATTATCAGAATTTTGCGGACATTGATCCATATAATAGTGCTTTTAATGTTTTATTCTTTGATATACCATTCATCTGTGTAGCTTCAAAGACAATGAAATTATGGCCAAAAATGAGATTTTTACCTACCCCCAACAAATTTGGCCATAACTCCACCAAAAATCATAAAGCGTAAAAATGTGTCATTTTTGAACCAAAAACGGCAAAATTAAGGGAGACAACTTAATATTTTAAAACAGTGTGCATGTATTTATTATTATTATTGAATGAGTGCATTATCATAAATATTAATTCGCTCATTTTTACATAGTGACATGGTCAACTTATACATCACTTTGATTTTGTACGGTATGATCACTGTAATGTGTGTTCTGTCGTGGGTTGAAGAGCTTCGAGCAAGAAAAGTGGGCATTGACAAATAATGAATTGAAAAGTGTTTTGTTTAATTTTATTTTTCATTTTTAATTTTTCGGTGGTTCGCGGCTTTCAAAAACTGCTCCCGTCTTCGTGTGTTGTTGTTCGGGATGGAATGGAACGTAACATTGAGACACAACATCTTGTGGTCGGCGACATCATACGCATTCGGGCAGGAAATCGAGTGCCAGCCGATTGTCGGTAGGGGTTTTTAAACAATTATTTAAATTGTTTATTTGACAAAATGGTCAATTTAGCTGTCATATATATCATTTTTAATCGTTTTTAATTTCAATTTATTTTTTTGCACTCTTGAGGGTTTTGCATTGTTCCGAGCTGAAGTTGGAATCCTCCTCTATCACCGGCGAATCTGAGCCAATTGAGTACCAAGCTGAGGAAGTGGCCGAATCAGTGTCCGTTTTTGAGGCCAGAAATGTCGCGTTTAACGGTTCACTTTGTGTGGAAGGCGATGCAATTGCAATTGGTGTGCTTTTTGAATGCTTTTAATGGAATACACATTACAATAATTGCCTATTCCAATGGCTTTGCTATTTTAATACCCCCCAAAATCGGTGCCGGTACTTTGGTACCGGGGTGATCTATAGTATCGGACCCGTACCCTTGAACCTTAATTTTAATGGACAATCGCATTTAAAAACTTTGTGTTGAATTGTCTTTTTTGCAGTAATTCGTGTCGCTACCCAAACTGTGATCGGCCAAATTGCACATCTGACCACCGGTCAGCGGTCTAACGAAAGTCGTCTCGAAATGCAAATTCGCAAATATGTCAAATTTTTGATCGTTTTGGCATGTGGCACAGCATTGGTTGTGTTTGTTACGGGCGGATTTGTGAGACGATGGACCAACGTCATTCAATTGCTGTCCAACGGTTTCCTCGTCTGCGCAATTGGAATGGTTTGTGGCACGTTTTGCCATTTTATGGCTGGCATTTTTGTCCATTTTGTTTCAAAATGCCGACTTTTCTACCAATTAATCAATTAGGTGCCCTGCGGTCTCCCCGCAACGGTCACTTCCATTTTGACGGTTATCGCACGGCGTTTGGCCAGCAGAAATGTGTACGTCAAAAGGTTGGACATTTGCGAAGCGCTTGGCCAAGTGGCCATAATCGCATCGGACAAAACGGGCACATTGACAAAAAACGAAATGCACGTCACCACACTTTGGCATTGCAACAAATTTATCGCAGGTGGAAAACCAATCAGCGGGAGAGGGCAAAAGTGGACGAGGGGAAACCCATTTTTTGAATTTGATGAAATAAATATTAAAACAAATTATAAAAGGGGATTGTAATTTTATATATATATTTAATTTATTATTTTACAGAAAAACCTGAAAAAATTGACGAAAATTTGTCAACAAAATTGGCTTCCAATTATTCTTCGCCACTTCGAGAAATATTTGAGTGTATGTCGGTGTGTAATTCGGCAAGTTTAAGTGAGATGAGCACAGAAAGGGCCGGTCGAATTGCTGCTGATGCGGACCGACCTGATGAAGGGTAAAAAAAGTGTTAAAAAAAAAATAAAATTGGCTTATTTATTCGTTGATTTACCAAAAAAAAAAAACATTGGCCTCCCTTTTTTCCAGTGATGTTGAGCTTGGTGCCGGAACGGTAGAACACAAATTTTCGGTGGCGCAAAAATTCTCGCGCAGCATTTCGATGATTGGTGGCACAATACACAGACAGGACAACACAATGACAGGTGGCCGTGGCAAAAAGAAGGCCATGGGATCGCCCTCCGAAGTGGCCATGCTCAACTACGTGAACGCACTCATTGATGTTGAACAAACGCGTGGAAGACACAATGTTTGAATGGCATTTCAAAAAACCAAAAGAAAATTTTCCAATGCCGTCATTTCTGTGCCGTTCAGATCATTTTCGAAGTGCCGTTTAACTCCAAGCGAAAATGGCATTTGATGATCGCGGAACTGTCCGACGACAAAGCCAACGGATTGAAGCAGTACAAATTGTTGATGAAGGGAGCTTCGGAGATTCTGTCGCACATGTGCTCCACCTATGTTGATGAACATGGAAAGCAGCAAAAGCTGGGCAACTTGGAGCTGAAGCAGTTCGAAGACGCATACACTCATTTTGCGGACGGAGGCCATCGAGTGATCGGATTTGCGACCAAAACATTCAAAGCCCCGCGGTAACAAGCCAAATCTTTCATATACTTCAAATGAAGAATTATGAAATGCATTTCCCCTAAAGAGATACAATTTTTGGTGTCGATGATGGCAATGTGCCGCTTTGGGACCTGACCTTCTTGGGAATGTGCTCCATCATGGACCCGCCCCGTGACGATACCTTCGAGGCCATCAAGCAGTGCAAACAGGCGGGCATTAAGGTCAGCCACCTTCTAATTGCCATGAAACCAAGTGGCGGGCATTGGCATTCCATTCTAAGAACATTTTTCTTTTATTTTAATGTATTTGTATTGTAACTTTGAAGGTGTTCATGGTGACTGGCGATCATCAGCTGACTGCGACTGCCATTGCGCGCCAAATTGGACTCATTAATGAGACGCAGAAAAAGGAAATACATCAGTCAAATGGAATGTGAGTACCATTTTGCTATATTAGAGCCCCATGGGGGCTCTATTTTTTGACTCCGTCAAAAGAGGGAATGGGGCTTTATTAAAAAGGTAGTTCAAAGAGGGGGCTTTATTAAAGAGGCGATCAAAGAGGGGGCTTTGATATGGCACCCTTTTCCAATAATAATATTGTTCTTACATTACAATAATATGCATACAGAAAAAATTCGCCCAAAGTGCTGAGGAAGTCACAAACTTTCGCTTCCCATCAACAGTTGGCACTTTGTGTGCCCAAATTGATGATGAAAACATTGAGCTCGGAATTGCCATTGAGCGAATCGGAGAAGGATTTTGAGGCATGGACGGAATTGCTAAAAAATTAAGAAAATAATGTACATATATATCTTATTCACCTTTCTTGTTAAGATCGTGCATGGTGAGCGAATTTCGCGACTGAGTCCGTCCGAATGGGACGCACTGATCGGAAAGGAATCGGTCGTTTTTGCACGCACAACGCCGGAACAAAAGTTGATGATTGTGGAGCAGTGCCAGCGACGGGGAAAGCTCATCGCCATGACTGTACAAATTATCCCAAAAAAGACATTTTTGCTTTGAATTGATCACTTTTCAGGGCGACGGAGTGAATGACGCGCCTGCACTCAAAAGAGCGGACATTGGCATTTCGATGGGCTCCGGTTAGAATTGAATAGCACAATATGTGCAATTAGTAATTCTTATTGTATATTGCCGACATTTCTTGTTTCCATAGGCAGTGAAGTGGCCAAACAAGCGGCCGACATTGTGCTAGTGGACGACAACTTTTCGTCCATTGTTCGTGCCGTCGAAGAAGGCCGTGTCATGTACGAGAACATCAAGAAGTTGTTGGCCTACACAATGCCGCATTCGTTCCCCGAAGTGTGGCCCGTGATTATCAACTTTTGTTTCGGCTTTCCTCCCGGCATTACCGCTTTGCAGGTGAGCATTTTATCACCATCTTTACGTTTTATCACAATTTGGTTTAATTATTTGTGTCCAGATTCTCTCCATTGATTTGTGCACCGAAATTCTGCCGGGCGTTTCCCTGTCCCGTGAACTTGCCGAAGGTGACGTGATGGCTCGCGCGCCTCGGGCCATCAACAAAGTGCTCATTTCGAACACACTGTTGGCTTATGGTAATGCCAAAACTTGAATATTAAATGTTTTAATTAAAAAATGAATGAATCAATGATCACTTCTATGTATTGTAGCATATGCCTACACTGGCCAAATTCAGTCGTTGGGCTGTTTTTTGGCTTATTGTTGCGTGTTTTGGCACCATGACATTTCAATTACCGACTTGTGGATGTCTTCACTGAAGAGTTGGAAGCCGGATGGAGAAGCATTCTTCAGGCATGGCTAAACAAAACATCCGTCTGCTAATTCATAATAGGGGCATTTTTATTCAAATTTTTCCAAAAATTTTAGTAATGGCAAATTGTTTACTGTCGACCAACAGTTGTACATTGGGCGTCAGGCGTGCAGTGCCTGGCAAATGGGCATCGTGTTTGGCCAATTCTTCAACATTTGGAGTGCGCGAACGCGAAGAATGTCACTGTTTCGGCACGGCTTTCTCTCTAACAAGGCACTTCTGCTGGCATTGATGGTCGAATTGGCACTGATCATCTGTTTTGTTTATATGCCTGGTTTGTGGAAGTGAATTTTGTGAAATACTATTGAAAATCACCAAATATTTCTGGAATAGTTCAATACATATTTATAAATTACTGAAATTATTAGTAACACTTTTCCATGTCCAAAGTGGCATTAATTAATTTAAATTTAGGCGTTAACACTTTTCTCGGCGGCGCGCCAATCCCTTGGCAATGTTGGGCCGTTGTGGCGGCAGTTGGCATGTTCATTAACGTGTACAATGAAATCAGAAAATATTTGGTGCGCAAATATCCGCAAAACGGAATTGTCAGATGCTTCAAATGGTGAAACGACGCACAATATTTATTTTTTTATGTAAATGAAAGATTTTAATGTTTTCATATTTTCCTATACAAAATATTTTTTTATATGGCCAAAAATGAGTAAAAAAGGCATTGCAATTGAACCATAAACTGAATAATCAGAGCTTTGCTGTTTTGAAATTTGCATACGATCTTGGCATCTGTAAGAAATTCATTAATTTTTAAATTGTTTTTTTTGCCGGCGCCTACGGCACTTTAAGATTCCCGCAATATCCTCATAATATTTTCATATTCCCAAAAACTTCATTATCTAAGTAATGAAATCCAAATAGGTATATGAAGAGAAATTTGATCCAAATTTAGGTACCCAAAAAAGCATAAAAATAATATCAAAATGAATGCAAATAAACATATGTATGTTCACCCAATTCATCAAAGGCACATGTGTTATTGATCATTTCTTGGCAAATAAAAAATATTACCAAAAAGAAAGAAAAGAAAGATTTATTGTAAAATAAATGTAATAACCTTTTCATTTACTTAAGTTTATTCATTGGCAAATGCCCTTTCCGTGGATGAACAAAAATATTATAATAAATTTAGAAATGATTTTGTTCAAATTATTTTTATTTATTTTATTTGGTGCCAATTGGACACTCTCTGCAAAAAACATTGAAAAATGCGGAAAATATGCGATTGGACAACTTCAAATGCCTGTTTATTACTCATCATACAAAAAGGCAGAACCTTTACAACTCAAAATTAGCGGTCAAAATGACCACCCAAATGCGAACGACACTTTGGTAAAGCTTTTAATTAATAATTAATACATAATTATTGGATTAAATTATGTAAAGGTATCGGTGGGATATTTTCGCGCACATGGCGGACACTTTTATTGTGTGATGGTTAAATTAATGGGCGCAAGGAATGAAAATGGAAGCGCAATTTTCGTCAAAATGCGCGACAAAATGCACAAAATGCAACAGAAACTGCCAAGGGCTGAACGAAAGCATTTAGTTGAGATGATTGACGCGTATGTAAGCACAAAAAATGGAAAGATAAGCAAATGCAAAAATGGGCAAAAACTTAAATGATAATAATTGAATTATAATATAAAAAAATAAAGCCATGCCGGGTTGCCAAAATGTACATGCCTAAAAAACCGAACATACCTAACTTTTTTTGTTAATCCATCAATTTAATTCTAAACTAAATCATTTATCAATTGGTTTATGGCTTAGATTTTGCTTAATAGCCTTCATGAAACATAGTTTGAGAAAAATTGGATCACTTCTATTTAAGCTTGAATTGATTAGGTAAACTCATTTGATTAAAATCAAATAAAACATTAAATTTCTCATAATATTGTATATCGAAAAATGCTTCATTATTGAATTTTGTCAACTCATTTCTTAAGGCTAACTGACAACGGAAATGATTTTTAAATTTTATTTTGAATATGTGTTAACAAATTTTCGAATTCGTTAAAACTGCGTCAATTAAGTGGATACACAACGCCCTACGGCGAAGGTGCACTAATAATGGAATTGGGCGAAGAATCATTCAATGAACGATTGTACAGGCGGACAGTTCACTTTAAGAGTGATGTTGAGCTGCTGAGTGCCATAAGTGAGTTGGCACAGCCTCTCGTCGAATTGCATAAAAGTGCGCCCTTTTTAATTAATATTTAATTAAATTAAAAAAAAATTGTTCATCGAATGGCGCTGCTTCAGTTGCATTTCACATGGACGTGAATCCGAGCAATTATTTGTACGTGCGGGAGGAGGACGGACATTTGGTACTGAAATTGATCGCCTTGGAAGGCGCCAAATACATTTCGGCATCCGACCAAAATGAAAATGCCACGATTGGTGTACACGCATTCAAGCCTGAGTACACGGGGCCTGAGTATTACGACCAATTGTACGGCACAGTGAGTTTGGTAGATGGGTTTGGAAAGCCGACATTTCTCAGCAAAATAATCGACACTTTCTTTATTAGGGTTTTTTAACTGTCCAGGAAAAGGAGGACCGGCCATTTTATTCGATTTTGTCCAGCCCAAATATGAGATATAATATTGTACATATATTGTCTTATTTCCGTCACAATACTGTTTTGACACTTCTGTCATTTCCTATTTGGGCTAAATTATAAATCCACTCGTTTAAAAGGTTTCTACGAAATTCGACATTTGGTCAATTGGAATAATTGCCTTCGAAATTTTCCTTGATCGACTGCGCATTGAGCAGGGAAAGCAACCAATGAGTGTGGTAAGGGACAACAAACAAAAGCATTAATATTTTTCGGGATGATCTATCGTTATCCACTTTTGGCATTTTTTAATATTTTTAGACCGAAAGACGGACAACACTTTGTAATGTTGGCAATTTGTTCCTTGGCTTTAAGCGAAATCGCTTCGGCGATTACCCGGCCAATGTCAAAGAAGTGCTAATACTGTACTCGGAAGACCCAAATTGGGTGTGGCAGAACAGCGATGCCATTGACACGGTGTTGCAGCTTTGGCTTAAATTTCCAAAAGCGGCCTTTTTGATTACGGTAAAAATTTAAATTGTATTATAAATTATTAAAAAGTTATTTTTTAGAATTTGTTACACTTCCGACAGGAAAAGCGACTGACTGCTCAAGGAATTTTGGATTACATCACTGGCATATGTTTCACTGAAGAGCTGAAAATTGTCAGAGACCCAAAACAATTGCGCATTTTCAATTCATTGACTTTTGGCAACTTCAAAAAAATTTTACAGAAAATTAAATCGAAAAATCACTTTAAAATATGGAAAGACAATTGGTTAAAGGCAAACAAAATCTACAAAAAATTGAAAAAGTCGTTGAAAAACATAATGAAAATGCAGCAAACGCTAATTGATCAAATGGACAAAAGTGTGGGGATGCAATTCGAAGAGTGCGAAACGGAGTGATCGGAAAGCATTTAAATTTGGGCTAATTGATGACAGACACTTAACATATAATGGGAAACAATTTTGAACACTTATGCCAATGTTAACGCTTTTATTCACCAATTTTTGCCTCATTTTGAATTCAAAAAATGAAGCTCATTTTTCATTTCAAATTTATTATTTCTTTTGATTTCATTGAAAAAACTTTATAAAGCTCAATCATTTCACTTCTTTTTTTCTTTAAAAAGAAGTGAATCAAACAAATTGTTCATTTGAATTAATGCATTTCGCCATTTAACGGGAGACAAACATTAAACTAGTCAAAGATTTTGCATTAATTTTGCCTTAACAGCGCTCTGAAAAAGGGCAAATTTTTGGTAAAAATTTAATCTTAATATTTTAAAATTATTTAATTCAATTAAATTTTGTTAAAACTTTTTCTAGTTTATTTATGGCGTCATTTAAAAGTCAATTATGGATGTGCATATTTAATTGCAAAATGTCTTTGAACATATAAAAAGGTATGATTCGATTCGGGTTCCCTTTTCACTGTCCATAAATGACGCCGCCGTCGCCGCCGCTGCGTTGACAATCGTCCCCAATTGTGCCACCATCAGCAGAAGTGCCAATGCCATCAGCAGCATGCTCCATAGACTGTTTGGATGCTCTGTACATGATTTGTGCCTCTTGCCGATCGTCTTCAGCAGTTTGGTCCGTCAATGCTTGCAACATTTGCTGCGAATGAGCCGTTGTTGCGGGCAACGCGCCACTTTCGGCATGGCCCAGCAGCCAAAATGTTTCCATGACGCCCTTTCCCTAAAGGCATTTAAACGAATTGATCAATCGCTCTGTCAGAAACCAATCCCTGATGATTGGCTTTACCTTAATGATCACTTCGCCTCTGCTCTCCAATATGTAACCATCGAAATGTGTGCTTAGCAAAGTGTGCGTCGTTTTAGAAATGTGAATTTTATTTGCTGAAATATTTTGAAACAATTTTGGGAGAAAAATGCTAAATGAAACGAACGGCTGGAAGAGCTTTCCATGCGCGAAGCAGTGTTTACCGTATCCCCAAACAAACAGTACCGAGGCATGGACAACCCTAAAATTAAAACATTAAATAAATTATTGCCACCTTCCGAATTAATTAAGGAATAAAATTAAAATTACAGACCGACAACGCCCGCAACACATGGCCCACTATGCATGCCAATTCGGAGACGAATTCTCTCATTTGGAAGATCCCGAATTTGAAAGGTGTGAAACACTTTCATAAATTTTAATGCCCTAAATTTTAAATGAAATTAAAAAAACCAAAAGACTCGCGTACATGTCCGAACACTCTTTGGCGTGAAAATTGCCATTTCGTTTTGGCAGTCCGGACACGCACAAATAGCCATCGCCTAAAAATGCATTTTCAAAATAAATTATAAAGAAATTGAAAAACCCTGACACAGAGTAGAGTTAATTTCAATACATTAAACGAGATTGGACTTTAGGATCTGATGAATCCCAAACTAAATTAAAAAGTTTTCTTACCGATGGATTCCACTTTGTACATGTCGTGCTCGTCAATGATCGCGTCCAGCGTAGTGTACAACTCGTTCATTAGGTTCACCACCTGCAGAGGCCGCATTTGGCTGGACAGTGCCGCAAATTGAACAATATCCGAAAAGAACACTGTGACCGCATCAAATTGTTCCGGCTCAACCGATTGGCCAATTTTCAGACGGTCCGCAACTTGCCTTAAGACTAACCGTATGAAATAACCGTATTAAATTTGAAAACCCATTCAAATTCTGATAAATGCATTTATATTCCTACTAATACAATATCCTCACTTTGGCATCATCCGGTAGAGAAGGATGTCCGACTTGCGCTTCTCCCCCGTCAATTCGCGCGTTCGCTCCTGCACTTCCTGCTCCAACTTGGTGGCGTACTGCTCCAACATGTCGAACACGTGGTCCATCAGGTTTATTCGCCGTCCGCTATTCATTTGCCTTAATTTTTGCCGCACTTTTTCGATGGTCGGCCGTTCGGTGGCCGCTTCCGCCCAACAGTCGCGGATCAAATACAACTTTAGTCGGGAAGTGATCAGTTGGCGTTCCATTAATTATTCATCCCTACCAATTCTGGCTGTAAATTGTCCAAGGCGGGCCGTATCGTTGGCCTCAATGGCACCAGTCCGCCCCGCTTCACTAAATATGCAATTTCTTCCGCGTTCCTTCCCCGCGTTGCCGTTCTGCGTGTTGCGGTGTTTCTGCCCCTCCGGGGCTCGTCCAGCATTTCGCGCACTGCTCTCTCTCCTCTCTCCTCAGTATCGTCGCTGTTCTCCCAGCACGGACACATATTCACCATCTATTTAAATTGTAATATTATTAATTCAAATAATTAATTAATTGTTGAATATCCAATGTAGGTATAAACTTCAGTGAAAATCAATGCCAATGTGTAAATGTCCGATTGTTTTGAACCATTCACATATCCTTCGATTCTATCCATTTTTCGTAATTGTTCAGGCGATAGCCATAAAAGGTCTAAACATTTTCTCGGATTTAAATGTCATTGGTTAACACTTCACCTTTTGTATGCATTTTTTGTGAACTTTTCAGCCATCCGAGTCCAAAATATGAAATTTTCACTTGCCACCGTTCGTTGATTAAACATGCCGATGACTTAAGTCGGCCATGGTGTTGGAGAAGCGAGCTGTGCAGAAAATGCATTCCCTTCAAATTGAAAAATGATTTGTTTTATTCTTTGATTTTTTATTTATTTTTTAAATGCCAAGAATGGACATTGGATCAGAAAAATTGAAAATCAACAAAGTTTAAGATCCTGCCTCCCACAATACTGTTCGTTTTTTCAAAGATCACAGGATCGTAATTTGCCCCGGTTAATCTTTTACAGGACCCGGCCCCTGTCATAAATTTATATTATTTTACATTTTCTATTTCTTTTCTTGAAATAAAATGCTTTAAAATTCTCACATCACACAGCTCATTGATGGCCGATTGGATAAACACCACGTCTTTGACCATGGCATTTTCGGACAAAATCACATCTCTGATCGACCCTCGGGCACAGAAATTCCACACCGCCAAAACATTGGGCCCATCCAAACTGAGTCCCAAAAAGCGATTTACATTCTCATGGTCGAACAGTCGCATCTGATCCATAATATTAAGTTGTTATTCAGCGGTAATTAATGCGGGAATGTTTTTATAAAAATTGCCTTTCAAACACTCATAAATTTCTTTTTAAATATCATTAAAAAAAACTCTTTTTCATTGCCTAATGTCGTGCCATCCTGCACAACCATGTAAACATACCATTTGGCATTTAGCCATTAGCCACTTACCATGTGACAATTGGCCATTAGCCACTTAGCATGTGACAATTGGTCATTAGCCACTCATTTACCATGAGGCACTTACAATTAGCCATTATCCACTTACCATACGGCATTCGACCATTAGCCACTCCCTTACCATGCGGCACTCGGACATTTGCGCAACGGTCAGTGGCGGGGCCACCGCTGTTGACCCGTAAGTACACACAATGGATTTGTCCCCGTTGTATGTGTAAAGAGAAAAATTTTTCGACTGTGCTAAACTGTCCATGGTCGAATGGGTCAACGAGGACAAATTGGTTTGGTTGGAGCGCAAAGAATGCTGACTGCGTTCGGCATTCAATTCCTTTTATAAGTAATTAGCATTTTAAATAATATTGAACCTTTTTATTGTCGAAAAATATTTTTATAAAAAGTGAACAATAACTTATTATTAAAAAAAAATGCTCACCCTTTGCTTTATTCGCTTTAGCAAAGTAAAAGGAATTTGCCAAAGTAAATTGTTTCTTCGAAGGTCAGCGATTTTTCCACTTAAATTATTATTATTTGTTACATAAATTTTTCAATGCATTTACTGTATCAAATAGGCGATAATGCAAACACTGGTGCCGATGAGCAGAATAAACAAAGCGATTCCGGTCACAAAATAACCCTAAATTAAGCAAAATCAATTTAAAATTATTACTGTATACGCATATTTTTACTTTGTACAGGTCGAAGACGGATACGGCACATCCGTTGCCATCAAAGCCGCACGGTGGCACTGCCATTGGAACGGTTCCACCGTGGAAAGCCCACATGTCAGAGCTGCCGTTTTTCATTGTCACATTCTGTAAAACATATTCATTTATAAACTGTTTAAACGAATTTATTTTTATATGTGTATATGTTGTACCCGATTTGCAAAAACAAACATTTAAACAAATTTAATGTTTTTGACATGTTCGGATAAACATTGAACCGGAAATTTTACAGACTTGTTCGACATGGGGGTCTAAAATCATTTCCCTAAAACAATATGAGTTCGGATGTTTTGAACCCCATGTTTGGCAATGTTCGTTAGAACTCACCAATGTTCGTTTCAAATCGGGTACCCGCGACGATTTGGTTTCACATCGGGTGCAACATATATATATGTAATAACCAATCTTTTGATCATCATCTATTTTGCTGATCATTCGTAAGTCGATGTTTATGGTCAATCAATATTTGATTGGGTAATTTCAAAGCTAAACTCACCAATTGACCGTTAAGCCATGACAATTGCAGAAAAATTTGCAGTTCATTTTGTTGGGAAGCCGAATTTCGCTTGGACAATACAAATACTCGCGTATTCTCATCACTTTCCACTGTCACATATCCAGTCAAACCTCCAATCAAGTAATTTTCTAATTTAAACCTTTCAATTTTCGAACCCATAAATGGCTTTCTGTTGTTAAGTGCCAACAAAGTGCCGTTACGGTATATTTCCGGTCGAATTCCAAATTGGCGACACATTCCGTCTCGGGGCAATAAAAGGGCCAGCCGCGCGTTCGATTGACCACTCGGCCATAAAAGCCGTAATAATTGCGGTTGGACAACGCCGACAAAGTGATGTCATAATGAAACTGTCGTTTAAATGCAACCTCATTTTTTAGACAATTGATTATTTATCCATTTATAATAATTATTTTTTTTAAGATTATTCCCTCAACTTCTTTGACAAACCCGAAAAGTCAATTGGCTAATCACTTCCGCGTCCGCATCTCTCCCATCCTGCACAAACGAAGTCACATTTGCCAAGTCGCTGAAGCTGTACAGCATCGAAATGGTGATACAAATATAAGTAATTATTAAACAAGTTGTTGTTTACCCTGCTAATTGTTTCGAAAATGCCGGTCGAGACAAATTGACTAAATCATTTATGGCATAATTATTTGATAAATTAATTTTTACAAACATGAAAGCAACAAATCATTGTCCGGATAGAGGTACACATAATCCTAGAAATGTTTTTTTCCCTTAAAAATGAATGATTCGCGGGACCAACTTTTGTCTTCAGCCCAGCGTCAAACAATTTGAGCGCAAAGATGCGCAATTGTGTGACGTCATCAAAACACATCAAGATGACTGAATTTATTTTTTAATTTCCAACGGTTAATAAATTATTTAAATATTTTTAATTCCCCCGGGGCCAACTCACTGCGCGCCCTTTCGCGTAGTCCATTGACAATTATGTTCAAGTCGGATGATCGGATGTTGAAAATACGTGCTTTGTAACTGATCGTAACCATCGACTGGGCACTGACCGCACTCTGAATGTATCAACAAAATGACATTTGTTAATTATTACACATTTAAAATTAATAAAAATGGAATAAATTCATCGATGTCGCGGGCAAAAAAATTGCAACCTAAAGACAATTAAATTATGGATGGATTATATTTTTGTTGGACCTCCACTGACTGCACTGACATCACTTTGGATCACAAAACCGAATTTTGTCCAATTGAAGTAGCGCATCAAACTGACGAGGCCCAAAGCCATGCTAAATAATAATTAATAATGTTTAAAAATGATTTTTGTTTTTGTACTATTTGTAGTTTGGCACAATGTTTAATAGCGTCGGGTAAGTGCCATTGTTGGAGGAAGCGAGTCTAATAAAGTGTAATAATGTAAATTAGCCAACCTTTAATTAAACTATTTGAACTCACACTGACGCCATACTCTGTCCCCAGGTAAGCATCGGCAAGTTAAATTTGGCTGCCAAATGACCCAACATTGGCGGCACTATTTTATTTGGGTTGGTTTTTTATTTTCATTGTTCAATTTACCGTCCATGCACGGCGATGCAATTATGGCGTCGGCTCCAAAGTTTTTGATGAATTTGTACATGCGGCCAAGCGCAAATGCCTCGGTACAATTTCCCCAATGCCATTGGAATCTGTAGCATGGGATTTTGTGACGCCAACCAAAAAAAAAAACTGACGAAAAGTTGACACTTTTTGGTAGGATTTCGTCTGCCCACAACTGTTCCAATGCCAGTGGAATTGCTCCACCCGAAGTGCGCAGTGCGGCATTCTTTCTCGGCAAGCCGTAATCCGTGTCATTTTGGGCAATTAGCATGGCCACTTTAATCACCGTTTGATTTGCCATTGGCGTTGACGGAGTGGTAAACGGCAGAATGGCGTTGCCGGGCATTGTCTGTTGAGCCAATGCCTGAAATTTGGAATTTTAAACAAATTCATTAAATTATTCTTTATGGCGAAAGTTCGGAAACATTTTTATAGAACAAAAAACCCGGTCTCTATTTGTGGTTGTATGAATATTAAAAAGTGGCAATGGCATTTGAAGATTCAAAAAAGAAACAAATTTTGTAAAAAACGAACTTTTCTTCCAGTGAACGCCGTCAGAACAAGCTCAAAAAACATGATGACCATGATGAGCATTTATCAGCTAAAAAATAATAATTATTTTTTGAATTGTAAAAGTGTGTTAGTTTTGTATCGAATTTGAATGTCAAGTAAATACTTGTAAATTGGTCTGAGTGTTTATTAAATATTACTTTTTTTAATAAGGTACAAATTTAAAAAGGAGTTTTCTTGAAATTAAAATTTTGTGAGAAAATATCTTATTTAAAAAAAATTCCACGCTCATCAATGAAAACCGAATAATAATAAATCGTTTGTCATTCATATCCATCCACCCTTCATCATTAGCATCAGCGTCATCAGCAGACAGAAATGGCATTGTGCCGTGCGAGTGAACGAACGAAGCATTGAATCCCTATGGCGGCATTCTCTCTGTTCGCGATGCATTTACAATTCACAATATTATTTCCATGAACACTTAATGAACGTTATTTGGCGACATTTATTATACACTTAAAAATCAAAACAAGGATTTTTTGATGAAATGAATGGGACGTGAGAAAAATTTGCGCACTATTTCTTATAAATTTATGGCCGTAAATTGCCCCAAAAAGTTTTATTTGCTCGCATAATAATTGTTCTCAACCTTTTTTGTTTTTAATTCATACAAAATAACCAAACTTTCATATTTTTTGTATAATTTTAATTTTGCAACTCTGGGAAAAGGCCAGCGGAACCTCGAGAGCCCCCCCTTCATGTATGAGTGTTGAATTTTTATGCTGTCGAAGATTATTAATCAATTGGAATGAAACAATTAACAACAAAAATGGATGGAAATTTAATTTGTACATAAAAAACTGCACTGGGGGAATCAGAAGCAGCAATTATTTGTTTGTGTAATCCCACTGTCCCCCGAGGGATGGAGGCGCGGGGAAAGTACGGCGGCTGGCACCAAATAATTCCGTTATTTGATTTTTCGCAAAATATTTTGCATTCTATTTCGGTTTGTCATTTGAATAAATAATTTATTCATTTTATTTTCATTTTATTCGATGAAAAAAATATTTACAACGAACCAAAAAGGAATATAAAAGGCAAATAAACAGTCAACAAAAATATTATTGTGAATTTGAATTTTTTTATTCACAATTAAACTTTAATAAATCTGTCCTTAATTTAATTCAAATAAATATTAATTTAATTCAATTAAATATTAACTTAAATTTAGCCTTTTTTGCAAGAGAAAAGATGTTCAAAATTCTGTGCTTAACTTTGTGCCTTTTTGTTCTGCCCACCTTTCTGGCAACAAATGAAAACGACGACATCAAGTGTTTTGTGGGGGTAAAACGATTTATATAATATTTAAATATTTTTTGAACTTAAATTCAGTGCCCTGAAAATGAAGAGCGCGGTCAAAAGAGTTGCAACAAATGTGAGCCAACTTGCGACAAACAAACGCCTCAATATTGCACTCGAAAATTCTGCCCGTGCTCTTGTGACTGTGTCAAAGGACTGTTTCGCAATTCTCTTTCGAAAAAGTGCGTTCCGCAAAAAGAGTGCCCAGGAAAAAAACCGTGAAAATGGGAAGTTTGGAAATGAATTCAAATGATCGACAATAATTTGTGAACATTTAAAAGCATATGTTGCAAATGATAAATGCCGAATGCCTAGGCAAAGGTTGAAGGACACTTTCAGAGTCAATAATAATTAGGGCTGTCAAAAAAAGGCATATGCCTTTTTTTGACAGCCCTAATAACAATAGAGATTTCGTTTTTTTAAATTTGTGAGTACTGTCGAAATCGTCCCCCTTTTTTCAAAAATTACAAGTTATTCATTTCCTTGAAGATTAATCAGTGATCACTAGGGCTGTCAAAAATATGTAAATACATATTTTTTTCCTGGATTCTACGTAGTCTAATTAGTAAGAAAAACAACTTTTTTTGTTATATGCTTATAAAAGTTGGGACTTTTATTTACATATTTTTACATATTTCGGGATTTTTCTACATATTACATATGTACATATTTTT
>JAKKIK010001148.1:0-18778 GCA_024500135.1 Heterodera carotae | reverse complement strand
TATGTAATATGTAGAAAAATGCCGAAATATGTAAAAATATGTAAATAAAAGTCCCAACTTTTATAAGCATATAACAAAAAAAAGTTGTTTTTCTTGCTAATTAGACTACGTAGAATCCAGGAAAAAATATGTATTTACATATTTTTGGCAGCCCTAATTATAAATCATTTAGATGCACAATATTTAAACAAAATTCACCGATTAAGTAAAGCCCACCATTTGTTTAGTCGATGAGCGTTTTATTCATTGGTTGGCATAAAATCAGTGCTAAATTTAAAAAAAAACGTTCAATTAACTGACGGTCAAGCGTTCAAGAATATCTGTTCAATTGAAACCAAAGGAAAATACTAAAAATCCAAATTAGTTAAAATCTATAATGCTAAATGCATATTTTATTGTAAATAATCCAGGTCACTTTTGCATTCATAATTTTTTATGCTATGCATAAAGAGAAATTTAAAATATTATTTTTTTTAATTAAAAATTAAAAAAGTTTGAAATGCTGACCGTTCATGGAGATTTTGTTGGACAATTTTTTTTTCGTGTTCGAGTTAATAAACATGTATTGGGGTGAGAAGAGATTTCTTCATTTTTAAAAAACGGCAACTTAATTAACTAATTAATGAATTACAGACGTAAAAACGTATTTAAATATTTTATAATCTTACGCTAACCGAACAGCATAATATACCATAACAAATGATATGAGTAAAGGTTTTTTAATTTCTCAAGAAAAGCAATTATTGCTATTTAACGAAACTATTTTTATATTTAGTGATAATCTCTTTTCAAGTAAATTACTAGAAAATAATTTGGCCATTCGAAAGACAGAAACCAATTAAATAATCACCTACTTCATTAGTTTTATTAGTTAAATATTTTCTACTTTAAGAGTCTCTTAAGTATATAAATTTAGATTTAATCTCAATAACGGTTTCTTCTATAAATATATTTTGGAAGGTTAAAATTCATTTTGGTTAAAAAGTTCTGTCATCTCATACTAAAACGCAAATATCTAAAAATAGTATTTTGTAATGATTTTCTTACTTTAGACCTTTTATATATTTCATTAAAATTTTAAATTTTTTGCACTATACAATTTATAAGCTTGATAATACAAATAAATAAACTATTTAAATATTTATGAAAAGTTTGGCTAAATTTAATGCCAGGCACTTGTGAATTTCTTTAAATGAAGATAAAAATTATGGCTTTAAGAAGGTTTCTGTCTATCTATATTCAAATATTTAATATAAAAAAATATTAACAAATGTTATCTTTTAAATATCGGATATAATATAAAACTTGTAAATAGTAAACAAGTAAACACTCTAATAAAGATTTACACGAGAACAGGCGCACAGAGATGACATCATATTTTCTCGCTTTCCAACATAATAAATGCAAAAACCCAATATACGAACTTTAAATAAAAATATCCATTAAGGTATTATCCTGCAGATACAACATATAAATCACTATGACCAAGTAATATGAATAATAAATTTTATAAATCGAAATATATACACCCTGTAAAAAGTTATCTATGAATAAAGATTAATATATTTAGGCACGGAAAATTACGTTTGGCAACCTTCTGCAATTATTTTTGTCAAAATTACGGTGTGTAAAAAATTCATTAAATGAAACAACTTTTATAAAGACAAAATAATTACTCGAAAAGCTATTGGTATTGTTTTTTAAATTAACTTTAACTAATTCTATTTTAAACATGATTGATACAAACACAAATTTTGCCATTAAATGTCCAATTGACCATTATGGCGCAAACCTAACAATGATAAATAAAACAACATTCAAAATCATAAAAAAATAACTCAATTACGGTAAATTAAATAATATCAAATTTTAATTGAAAAAGAAATTTAAAAAGCACTTGAATTTAGAGTTTTGCACAAAAGTTAAGGGAGGCAACCTGTGGTTTGATGGAATCAACTTCGGTGTCTTGAAAAAATGGACTTAATTTCTAATTATAGTATTATATAATAAGCTTGTGAAATATGACAACAAATTAATTAATTAAATTAATATAAGTTTCTATACGTTGCAAGAAATATTTGGATCAAGACAGTGGAAAAAAACTAAATAATTTAATTCAAATTAATCGGTTTTGCACTTCTAACACAAACACACGCAGGATAATTCTTTTATTACAATAATAAAATAATAGTATAAACATTGTATTTTGATTTCTGATGAACAAAGATTTAAAAAAAATAAAGATAGGAAACTATAAAATTCACAAAACAATAAAGAATATTAAGAGAGCTATGCCATAAACAAAACTAAACTAGAGAATATAAAAAAAAAACCTTTGATCCGTTCTAGTGCACTGTGACCAAAAACAGATTATTTATTGTTAAGTATTTGATTAAAAAAATAGGGGCTTCAATTCACTGATAAGTAAGTAGGCTCTTTGTATGTATGTGTCCAGATTAAAAAGCTCTTCATGTAATTTATATGAATGCACTAAAAAAGCAATGACACCAACATACCAAAAATGAGTACTTTATAAATTCCTAATCGTAATACATAAAAAAAGGAATGAATGACATGAACCAAAGTATTTCGCGTTAGACTAAGTACAAAAAAGCACCCATTTGATTGATTTTTTTAAAGAGGAGATCATTAATATCCAAAAATTTTTAATTAATTTTTGGTTTTAACCAGAATTTGATAAAAAAACATCAAACTCAAATAAATAAATTATATGCAATTCATGCAAAAAAGGTCTTCTTTTATTTAAAAATATCCATTACAAAAGTTTATAAGGGATCTCCGGTATTTGAACTAAGAATTAAAAATGTGATAAACTTTAATGGTTTTGTCCAAAGAACTGCATTTTATTTATTTTAGTAATTTTTTATCTTCGGTATTTCAACTGAGAATTAAAAATGTGAGTTTAGCTTTATATTGTGCTCAATAATTGGTTTATTTAAAGATTTTAATATAAAAAGTCAAAATTTACTTTTGAATTTGAAGAAGTCATCAATAAATTTATCTGTTCGAGTTATTTTAAACAAGAATTGAAAAAGACACTAGAGTCATTGCCTAAAATAAATTGTTATTGTTTCGAATTTAAAGTATTTATGTCAGAATAAAAGTGGCATAATGTTGTTCCCCAGTTAAATGTCAACTGCCAAGCAGTAGTTACTCACTGTACGACTTTTTTTCCAGTTCAAAAATTGAATACAGCAAAATTTGTATTCTCTTGGGGGCGAACGAATAACTTCGTTTGGATCCTGATCTTCCGACTATAAAGTTATTGAATTTCTAATCCAATTTACTTAAAGAAACGTATAGGTTTATAAGTCGTATAGCATTGGTATTTCCTAATTTCAAATTTAAATATGTGATAATCAAAAAATTATTAATCTAATAAATTAGATAAAAAATTTGTATTTCTTCCTCAAAGCAGCAATATGTTCTTTTTTCCGAAATAATTGCTTTTAATATTCTCAAAAACGATGTATGTTCTATAGTCAGTTCCACATAATATTAATATTTATATCAAGTATTTATTTGAATCGGAGTTTAATATAATATTGAAGTTTAAATTTGATTATAAATGATTGTTTTTTATGCAATTTAAAGGTTTGTAAATTCTTTATTATTTAATTTATTTAAGCTTTTATTTTTTCAATTCTTGAAAAAGTCAATATCTTAATTTCAAGAGAGTGCTTCCATATACAATAAAATGGCAATTTTAAATGGGTGAGATCCGTTCATTTTATTGAAATAAACACGATTAATGTTTAGATATGCCTTTACTGTAATTAATTTTTTTGTTAGTATAAATTAATTGATCTGACATTTTAATTTCATCCTTCTTGCTTGCTACAAATCACACAATTTTATTTTCTCAATGGTTACATCTATCAATTATCTAACAAGGACTCATCATAATATCTTCAAATTCAATAACATTATCATATCATTTTTATTATATTTATTCGTATCAAAAAAATATTGGCTTGGGTTTCACTCTTTGTAGATGAATGTTTTTTTAACCTATTTCCTTTTATTTTTGTTTAAATTTAAAAAATTTTTTCACTAAATTGCCATTGTTCGGAGCCGTTGTTATTTAGTTATTAAGAATTATAAAACGGTACGGTTTTCTTGCGAACAAAACATTTAATTGAATTTATTTATTGTTTTTTTATAATCTTATCATTATATTTAATCTTTAGCATCTTATCCACATTTAAGATAACTGAATTTGCTTCTGTTTTGTTTTATGCGTTTATTTTGTTCAAATGTTTGTATTTTCAAGGTCACTTCCGGCGATATGTTTAAAAATTACTCGTAGTGGCTGCTTTTCTCGTTAGTTATTTGAGCAGAGACCGATAAATGTGACCGTTACTGAATGACACATAGTTTCACCAAATGCACAGCCTCGAAAATATCAGTTAACTCTTGTCAATGTTTCCAATGGTCAAATGAAATGTTTATTTTTCTAAATAAAGCGCAGAATTTTTACTAGAAGAAAGTTTCATTTTATAAAGAATAATTGAATTTGTTAGCCATGTTTGTTTAAGATGTGGCTTAAATAAAAAAACTAGAAATTCTTTATTTAAGCAATTCTTTACTGTGTTATTTATAATAAATTGTTTAAAAAGATATTAATTAAGTTTTTTAGTTAATTCTTAGTGTTGATACAATGATTTTTAAGTTTTTGCGCCGCCCTGTTATCTTTGCAAATTAGCTTACGTTAGGTTATTAATCTTTTTTTTTTTAAGTTTGTAAAATTACATATTCATTTTAATGCCATTTTTATCACTCTGCTGCCTTGCAAAATTGTTCTTTGTTATTGACAATCGGTGCGAGAAGTTGCCTAATAAATATAGCATTTTTTGTTGGTTCGAATAAACAGAATTTTACAATAGTTAGTTCCAATTTTCCAATTTATTAATTTTGTTTTTGCTCGTTTACAATATTTATTAATTTACATTTTTTTATTGTCATCTTTTTATCTATTTATTAATGAATTTCGGCTTATCTATTATGGATTATATTAGGATCGTTGTCACTTTAAGGGCTTTGATTGCATCGTATTAAACATTTTATTTATAAAACAGACGAGGTCCTCACGAGCCAGGAACTCCTTCGTTTTCAATCGATTTCCTATTGCCATGTGTATTGGTCATTATTTTATTCGCAAATAATGTATTTTATAAGATTAATGAAATATACGATCATGTTGGGATTTTTTTTATTCGATAATCTTTATAAAGCAACGATTTAATTTAAGATCCCTTATAATTTAGATGGTTTAAAAAATTAGGCTGTTAATTTTTTTTTTAATTGTAATATTTGGAATATATATTTATTCACTCTGCGAACTTGCAAATTATTCTTAATTATTTACTCCATTCATTTAGTTGCCTTGCCCTGTGTTAATATTGGTATTCCGTCCCATTGTGTCTTTAACAACAACTAAAATAAAAATATTTTTCCGAGGAGTCCTTGTTTTTATTCGCGTGCCAAATAACGACCATAAAGGGTCAATTCATAATGCTTTTTAAATTTTTTATGCCATAAATTTTCCAAGTCTTTGGATTTTTTGAGTAAGAAAGTTAGGTTTTTGCGCCATAATCATTATTTTTCGTTTTTCACTAAGGTTGAATGTTAAAGTAAGAAATTTTCAGGGAAGTTTCCTAATTTTGACTTTTGCATATTAAATTTAATATTATTTTAGACTACCTTAATTGTAAATTTATTTATGGGATCAAAGTTTGAGTTAATCAATCAAAGCAAAATGCGTTTGGTTATAGAAATCTTTGTCATCAGTCAAATTGTGAGCAGTAAGATGTGCAAATGAATTTCTTCTATTCCTTCACTTTACCATCCACACACACACATAAGCATTTAAATTGTGGCTTAAATGTTTGTAAATCGATGAATCGATATCGAATGAAAAATGAAGGAAACGAAAGCAGTACACAGAAGACAAACAGTTTTTCTAAAATAACAGACACTTTTACTCTGTTCGCATTAGAAAAGAGACGGAACTTTTGTTAATGGTTTGTAGAAATTTATAATTAATTGTTTTATTGTGAAAAAATAGACGAAAATTAACACGCAAATGTCTGAGGCGCGAATGCGGAGGCGCAAAAGGGGACTCACCCATTTCAGAAGCAGAAAATTTATCATTCTCTAAAAAGATACGGTTTACCAAAATCGAGAATTTCTTGACTATCGTAATTCAAAAGATTTTGAAATCAACAAAAATTTTAGAAAAACAATCGGTTTTTATATAAAAAAAACTTTTTTTTTGGAGAAGCATTTTTTGAACTTTTGATAGCAAAAGTAGTTTTTACTAGCGTAATTTTGAATTTTGGACAAGAAAAATTTTTTAAAAACCAAAATGCCAATTCTTAGGGGTGCATTTTGCTAATTTTCAACCGTAACCAAGTAAACATGTTTTTTATACAAAGATAGTGCGCAGAAAAAAGAGCAATTTGCCTTTTTTTAGCAGTCCTATAATTACACATCGGAATATTTATTTTTTTACTAAAACATTTGAGTTTCCAAGAATTTTATTGATTTAAATTTTTAATGTCTATTTAGTTGCCTTTTTTGGTTGTTGTGTCAATTTGAAGTTTTTTTTGTGTCCTTATGGCGTTATTTTCGTGAAAATGGCTTTTTCGAATTTGGCGCGTGCGGTGGTTCATTTTTGAATTATTAATGATTTTAAATGATAAATCATTAATTTAACCTCATATAATGCTCCTCAAGTATATTTCACCTCCTTATGTTATATCTCATCCCAAGATTGTCGCAGTCTCAACACCAACCGGCTCGTTTTAGCCAAGTTAAATTCGAGAAACGGCAGGCCAAAATGCAGAGGCTCTTTTAACATAATTTATCAATGATTCATATTATTTGATTTATTTTTCAATATAGAAAAAAATATTAAAAAAAAGTTTTGTATTTTTTTACCTGCGTTTGACAGAAAACATAATCATTTGCTATTTGATAATAGGGTTTTTTTATTTTAATTACTTATTTATTGTAAAAGAGATTTTAGTACAATTTAGTGTATTATGGTTATTATGTACTGACATGCAAATGCATTAGATTTTGAATATATTTTCTTATATTTCTTTGTTGTTTATTAGTTTTTTAAATCGTGATTTCTATAAACTTTTTAATATTAAGCTTTTATGATCTGATTTATGATTATTTATTCAATACGATTTATTGAGGATTCCTTTAAAGTAGATTAATAGTTTATGCAAATTCTTGCCAAATATCGATCACTAATATCAATGGCAGAAGTATGTTGATCAACCAAACTATTTTGTAACAGCAGGTAGTTTTCAATGAATGTGTAACTGCTATAAATTTTTTAATTTGCAAAATTATTGAGTCAGTTTTTTTTTAAATTTTTTTTAAGTTCACTTTTTTATTTAAGCTTTCCGTGGCGTCATGTGTTCGTTTACTTTTTGTTGCAACAAATGACATTTATCAACATAAAATTATTATCACACTTTTTAATTTTTAGCAATATGCCAATAGAATCATAAGCGTAAAAAAAATTATTATATTTATTTTGCAAGGATTATTATATTTAATAATGTAAATTTTGCCTATGATTACCTTCAATCAATGAAATCATTCTCTCAACGATAGACTAATCACGCAATCTTTTGCTTCTAGTAATCTCAGATACAAATTTCATACCACTGCCTGTAAATGGCGTGATCTGGTCACTTGATACTTTATTTAATTTGTTCTTGCAGAATTTTAATTTCATTCTGTTAGGCCAAGTTTTTCTTGAATCATTCATGCTTTTTGATTTATTTAAGAAAGTTAATATTTTAAATATAAGCATATTTATATTTTCAGCTTTTGATGCCGATTAACATTAATTTTCCTTGGTTGTGATAATTTATTTCGTTTATTTAATTGTTTAAGATGAAAAATTAATGATTTTTAATTACTTGCAATTTTCTAATTCATCGGTGATTTCTAAATAAAGGCTCGCTATATTTTCCTTGACCCAAACACAAACAACCAATTAAATTAGAAACAAGTCAAAGCCAGATGAGGTCATTTTAAATATAACACATAAATACCTTTATAATCGCAATAAAAATAATTTTTCTCATCGTACTCCAATTTAAAATTTATAATTTTACTGAATTATACTTTTTATCCTTACCATTTAAGCGTTATAGTACATATTTTTATTTCTTTATTGTTAGCAAAGTATTTTTTTAACACTTTTTTGAGACCAGGAAATTGTGTTATTCTTGATCTCGCAACGGTCAGTGTGTAGTACATTATGTTTCTTTCCCATATTCCAAAGATTATGAGTAAATGAATTTTTCATTTAGCTAAGCGAATGAAATTAATGACTTTTTTTACTAGTTTCTTTAATTCTTCCTTTAAAAAATGTTTTTTTATTGCTTGTCCATTTGAAGGTTCAAGTTTACTCAATCATAAATAAGATTTTATACATTTATTTTTAGTTAAAACTTTATTTAAAATTTTAATTATTCATGAACTTATTTATTAGTACATTCTAACCGGTTTATTTATTGCAAACATTAAATTCACAAGTAAAGTTTGTTTTATCAATTGTTTATACTTTTATAAAAAGGTGGGTTTTCCATTTTTCACGACTGTTATATTTAGTTAATTTAAAATACTTAATTAGCTGACTGGAGGGAGTGTTGGTAGGCAAATGAATAAAAAACAGAATAGACCATAAATCTTATGAAAGAGAATTGCATTAGGATCCAATGACAATTGTATTCGTTCATAATTTAAAATATTATAATTCATTATTTTATTACGATTAAAAATTAGCAATGAAGTTTATTTTTGCTATTATCTTGATTCGATTTAATTTAATTCAAAAAAATTTAATTTATAATAAATCTTATTCTTTTTTCTAAATAATTTCACTTTTTACTTGCATATTTATGCTTCGATATTTTTTTCAATAACACATTAAATATTTTGTGTTTTGTGTTATTAAGAATAAATTGTTTAAAATTTGGATAGATGCACACTACGGACTATGTCCAAATGTATCGTCGAGACAATGTCGGCAAAAGGAATAAGATTATTTGTCATACAAGTTTGAATTAACTTATTTCATAATAAATTGGTAACACTCGATTTTGATGCCTTCTGTTGAGCTTATTTTTTGTACGAGAATATGAATTAAATGTTTTTATACCACAAGTTGTTTTGGTGTTTAATGGAATTTTGTTGATTTTTTGCATAAAGTGGAAAAAGATTTTTATTATAAAAAAGCAATTTTTAATCTATTTTTTTGTGAATTAATTAATTCCTTGTTGATGTAACAGATTTTTTTATAATCAAAGGCTTACAGAAATTTTCAAAAGACCTTGGATCCGGAGTCCTTTGTAGACAGATCATGTTTGTTTTTCTCTTTTTTTTTGTTTAAATTATATGAGGATAAAATATCTAATTATATTAAAAAACCCAAATTCTATTGTGTTTAGAAAGTAGAAATAATTTGAGTGAAAATGGAACATTTGGCCTCATATCCAAACATGAAGTTTAAAGCATTTCGCAAATTGGGTTTTTTCTATTAATACAATTTGATAAGTCTCAATGCTGAATGAGCTCTCAAATGAAAACAAAAGTTTTGCTACCCCTTCAGCTAATCAATATTAGGTGTTTTTACGCATTATGCATTCATTGAATCGCAATTATGTTTTAGTTTCATTTTATATAATGCTAAAAAATATAAAAATATAATTAATAAAATCTAGTAATATGACTGAATAAATTATAATTTTAATAAAATTTTTTTGGCATAAAGTAAAGTTTTTCTAGAAAAGATTTTTAATTTTGTCAATATTATTGTGTCGACAATTTACCTTATCTGTGCGGTCTCATTGATTTTGTCTTTTGTTGCTCACACCATTTTTACATTGTAAAATTTTTCTTTTTTTTTGTTTTGAAAAAATCCATAATATTTCTTTTATCTTTATGTTGTTTATTCAAAGCTCGCAGTTGTACTTCCAAGAACAGCAACGCTAAATGATCATGGTTGATCGATCGTAGTTTTGCAAGTCTCTAAAAAGCGACCCAGTCCTCGGCGGATGACGTCAATTTCCTAATGGAATTCTAATCCGTAAATAGTCTATGTAATTATTTTTTATAAATTTATCATAATCGCTGTTTTATTTTCTTTTATAAAAAGTATTGGTTCAATGTTATTCTCTATTTTTGTTTCTGATCCATGTTTGGCCAAAAAAAGGAAGCAGTATTTTTATAATCATGCTTCTCCAAGAAGTCCATAAATTTTTGTGTTTTTTTTTTAATTGTTTATAATATACACCACAGAAATTATAGGTTATCTTAGGTTTATGCTAAATTACAAATGAAGTAGTTGCTTTATTTTCAATTTATTTTTTTTACAATCTAAATCTTCTTTATATATCATACTTTAATTATATAAATGAAATTTTCTTTTTTTTGTCGGTTATTATTTTATGATATTTTGCATAACAAATCCATTAATTTTTGTGTCTAGGTCAAAGTTGCGTAAATTAGGGTAAGGTAAAAAATCTCAAATTAGAGTTTAAATTATTTTATTTCAAAATATAAGTAGATGATTAGAAACCAATTGCGTTAATTTTTTAATTTATATTTTTTGAATTTTTAATATCTATCTTTGTTAATGAATAGGATTTAAATTTGATCTCAACTTTTACTTGTATTTAAAGGTTCCTGAAGTTTATTTTGTGTAGAACAAATTATAATTGCATTTTTTGTCTTAGCTATTCTTTTAAGCATTTATTGGGCACAAACTTAACGCATATACCTGGTCCAGTCAACGGTTATTAATACAAAAAATTATTATTAATCAAATTAGTTTTACTTAATGTTATTTAGTTATTCTTCGGTAGTGAAATAAAAGTGGAAAGTCAATTTACATTCTATTTCTGTTATTTAAGTCTTTGGAACATCGTAAAATGACTCCAAAAGAATTTCTGTATTATTTCCGAAAGTTTTTCATTTACATCGTTTTATACTTTTTCAACTAATCTTGAAATTCTAAATAAATGATATTTATTATTATTCTAATTTAATAAATGTTTTTATTTTTATTTTGTTTGTTTTATTGTCAATTTTCTAATTGAAAGTTATAAGTTAACTTTATTTTATAAAGTCATGCAAACTCCCAGGAAGTATGCAATCACACTTATTTAATCACACTCCGTTAGATTTTTTGCGTATTTTAATTTTCCATTATATTATAATTTTTTTTATCATAACTTTGACGTTCGCCGAGGCATTCTATTAACTGCCATCAATTAATTGATTGGTTTATTATCGGTTTCGGTTTTTAACCGAAAAAAACCGACCGACTTTATTAAAAAACCGAAACAATCGACCGACTTTTATGAAAAACCAAAAAAAAACCGAATGGCGAATTTTGGCGAAAATACATTGTTTTCTTTAATTTAATCCATTATTCAATGCATATTGGTCGAATGGTTGTGCTCTATATTCTATTTGGGATCAGGTTTGGTTCTAACCTTTGCCTTTAAGGCTTTTTTTCAATTTTTTTTAACGCGAAAAAGCGTAGTAAATGTAGCAAATACTGTTAACAAATAAATTTAGCTTTTTAACCAGTGATTTTGGGACTTGGAAATGAAAAAGAATTTTATGAAATGCCATTTCGGACAAAATTAAAGACGAATTATCAATACTTCTTATTTTTCTTCGTCAATATTTTAATAAATTTTATCAAAATTCAAAAAAAATTTTACTAGAGGAATTCCCGGTTTCGTCCTGGATCAAATTTACATTAATAATTTTGGTGAAAGTTCCAGAGGCCCAGTGCTATCTTAGTAGGGGGTGGTAAAAAAAGGTGTCGTTTGTTCGAGAAAAGACAAAATGCTTATTTTTTAACGCAATCTTGCAAAAATTAAAATTACAAGTATTAATTAATTATTTTGCATTTAATGAAATCGTTATATTTTGTTTTGTTAAAAAAATCCAAAAATAAAAAAACCGAAAAATCGAAAAAAACCGACCGAGCCTCTTGTCCGGTCTCTATTTATTATCCCACTAATTTTTTATCACATGATTCTATTATAATTTACCTAAGTCTTTTGCACAATTTTCTTACATCTTTTATTTACTTAATTTTACACTTCAAATAAGCTTACCTAGCGTCAAGATTATGCAAATTCAATTTGTCAAAGCCGTATTTTACACTTTAAAAATCTGTTTATTTATAAATTAAAATATCTTATTGATAATAAAAATTATAACAATTCGTTCACAATCTTTTCATAAATGCCTATTTGACGACATGATGCTGACCTAACACGTATTGTTAAGCAGCCTTTAACTGGTGGCATAATTCTTTGGCATTTTTTATATTTACAGACAATTGAACCGATCTCCGAGCAGAGCGTCGTAAGTAATTTTGATGAATTCATTTTAAGTAGTTTTTTCATTTTATTAATTCGGTTTGTTTTTGAATAATGTGCTTTAATTTGAATACAAATTTTAATTTTTAGATATTAGACCCAAAGAGAGTAATCAACTATACAAAGGAAAGAGAATTATTCATTATAATTTTTGATCAAACTATTAATTTTAAACCTAGCATCTTTTATTGTATTATAAAAATTTTATTTATTTTTGGTTCAAAATTGAATAAAAGCTTTCATAAAATAATGTTTTATGCATTTTACTTGCTTTTTGAAATTTTTCTACCACTTGACATTTATTGCTTGCTTGTATTAATGTAAATCCTTTTTTTTCTCACTGTTTTTTATCACATTATTCTTTTCTCTTTTATTTATTTTTTATATTATTCGTTATATTCTTTGCTTTAACTAAACGAATACGATATTTATCTGTTTTTGTTTAAAATAAATTATCATATTAATAACAAAAATATGCATAGTGAAAGAATGAACTTTCACCAATACCGCGCGCTTTCTCTATTCGAAATGTTTCCATTGGATTGCCATTCTTTGATTAAATTCTATTTCTTTTTGAAGGGGTTTTAAAAATATGCTTTTTTAATCACTTTATTATTTTTTCTGAGATATATTTTATGAGTCAATAAATGCATTTTAATTTTGCCTTAAGATCCTTGTTCTTAATACAGCATTGAAGATTTTCATTTAAGAAATATTGCTTTATCGTTTAGATTTATTTTATAATTTTTTTTTCTAACGAAAATCTTTTCTTTTCTTTGTTTGCACATTTTATGTAGGTATTTCTTCTTAGAACAGGGAAAACTCTTACAAATTATTTCATTTTATTTATTTGTTGCTTTACGAAGATTATAATAACTATTCAAAATTTTAAATTATATGATTATTGATAATTTTTTTAAATGATTATGATAAAAAATGTATTTAAGAAAAATTATTAAAATGAACATATCTTCAAATAAAGACTCCACACGCTCCATGGTCATATCTATTGCAGTGTTGCTCATAGAAAACCTCACGTTATTAAATCAAGTTAAATAACCACTTGAGCAGTCGGGTTGTAAATTTCATTTTACGAAACGAAAACGCATTTTATATAGAATTAATTAATGTTGTAGTTTTTATTCAGTATTTTTCCGCAGTTTTACAGTTGCATGCTTATTAAGATCTTACGAAATATTTTTATTCTTTTGTTAATTGTGAAAATTTTTCTTCACGGTGCAGATAAATATTTTTCAAAATTCATAAGCACTTTATTTTTTTTTCTAGCAATTTGTTAAGTAATTAATTAAAACAAGATTTATTTTTGTTTATTTAATTCTATCTTCGGTTTTAAATAAATTGTGTTGAGCAATTCAGCCATATATTGAAGTTATTGATAACTGTTTCAAATTCTACTTTTATTTTCATTTTGCCGTTGTGTTAATTATAATAATATTCACGGAATTTTTGCATAAATATAATACTCTGATTGATTTTATCAATTTTTTGTTACTTTGTGATTTCGAAACAGATTCCATAAATAGGACTCAAAATCATGAGCATTTATATTTTACAGGCCGCGTATGAGAAATAAAAATGATTTTACATTCTTATAATTTATGGAAAAATTTTCTTGGCCTAAGTCATCAAGTTCTTGTTGTGTATTCCTAGTACATGAAGCCTCTTTTTTTCGAAAGCCAATTAGGGCATCCAATATCTCTGATATCTGAAGCCGTATTTTTATATTTCTTATCAATTGATTTTTTAATTTTAAGTGATATTTTCTTCTTTATTAGTTTCGTTGATTAATAATTAGATTTTGGATTTTTTATGTATCATAATAATGACCACAAACTTTGCTTTTTAAAGTAATCTTTTTTGTTTAAGTAAATTGGTTTTATAATAGATTTCCGGAAATTCGTCATTCCCGACTAAAACACTCTTGACATCCAGTCAGATTTTATTGAAATCAGCAAATAGCAAGTTTTTATACTGGTAATTGAATTAAAATGAATCGACAATTTAGAAATTATATTCCAAAATCTGTGAAGAAGATAACAGAAGAGAACAAATTAAGATCAATTTAATTTGCAAAAAGAAGAAACGTTTTTTCGCTTTTTGTTAATTTAATGACTTTGTTGTTAGTTCAAGCTACTCCAGCAGTTTTGGTGTTCGCTTTGGATAGAGATGAACCCGTCATATTTATTTAGTAATATGATTTATCTAAGATTTATTTAAAGAATTTAAATTGTTTAGCTAAATAGTTAGTTCTAGCGATAAATTCAATAGCTGCATTGCATTGGCTTTGTTAACCAATTGGTTTTTTTTTGCAAAAGCCCATCCTGTAATTACATTATTTTCTGTTTTCTTCCACCAAACATTAACATCCGGCATGATAAAATTGTCAAATTAAAATATTAAATTCTTCATTTAGGTGGATTTATGTGCTTAGTGTTGCCATTAGCAGTACACGTTATTTTTCAATTTTAAAGCCAAGCCAAACTTAAGGCTTTTATTTTGAGCTATAAAATAATTATTTAATTATTTGCCGGCAATCTCTTTAAGCTCAAGACACATTACACTGTTCTTTCGTTCGAGAATGCAATGCATCCTTTCCAGAAACTGAAACGATATATCGTATTTCGGCAAATTATGATAAAATTTCCATTTCCTCCTTCTCCTCTCAACTTTCTACTCTGATCTCCATTCTTACCAGTGTCTAATTGAAAATCCCGGGTTTTTCGACTTAAAAACCCGGGAGCGGGACCCGGGATTTCCATAAGGAGACCGAGCGGGATCCCGTGCCGGGACCCCGGTCAAAAACCCCGTCCCGATTTAAATCCCGGCCCACCAAAAAACCCGGGTTACGGGAGCGGGATTTCGAGAAAATCCCGGCCGGGATCCCGCTTCCACCGGTCACTACTATTGACTATGTCAAAGTTTCGGCACAATGTATATGGTTTAATATGTGTATCGGTGAAACAGTGTTGACAAGGGTAAATTTTTGTTTTATAAAATATGAATCAACTTTATTTTATTAATAATCGGTTTTTAAAAGTCCTTGTAGAAATTTAAATTTGTCACTCTCGTCTTTAAAACCTGTTACTGATCTTATTTTTTACTAAAATGAATTAAATGCCATTTGATCTTAATAATATTTAGCTATTTTAAATAACACAAAACGAGTGATTCACCCAATTAACCAGAGATAACTTTTATTCAACAGTAAAACTGATATTGGGTGCTATTTACACAAGAGGTCTAAATTAAAGTTTAGAATTTATAAATTGCATCACTTTTTATGGAATATAAGAGCATTTGAACAAAAACCCAAAAGCTCATGGGGCATGGATTCACTTTTTTTTGGAAATGCTTTTGGTATCGTATGTGGAGTAATTTTGCACTTTAAATTTCATGACTTTTTTGCAGCTCTATTAATATCTTTTTGCAGCTCTATTAATATTTTTCAAAAAAATTAATTTAAAAAATATTATGAGGATGGAGAAAAGTATAAATATGTAATTCTGAATCTTCTTTATTTTTTTATAATAATTTATTCCTTTTTTAACGGATTCCAGATTATTGTTAAAAATCCAAGTTCATTTGTAGACAGATATGATTTTTTTTAATTTTTATTGTTAAATTATTTAGGTGAAAATTAAATTGAATAAACATTCATTATGTAAAACAACGCTACATTTATCTTTGCTTGATTTTTAAAGAAAAGTATCATGATATTAAAAAATTTGTTTGCGATCAGTTTGTCCTCATCTCCAGACTGAAGTATCAATATAAAGTTTTTCTGCAAATAAGTATTTAATTTATAGATTAATAGCCTTCAGAACTGATCAGCAAATTTTTTTTTTCAAATAAACTAAAAAAACTATTAAATATTGATTAAATTTAACTCATTGGGCATGGATCAATTTTTTGGAAATGCTTTTGGTATCTTATGTGAAGTAATTTTGCACTTTAAATAAATAATATTTTTTTATGACTTTTTGCATCTATATTTAATTCAAAAATTAATCTGAGGATGGAGAAAAACTAATTTATATTAACAAAAATTTAGTAATATGACTGAATAAATTATAATTTTAATGAAATTTTTTGGCATAGAGTAAAGCTTGTCGAATTAAATCAAAGCCATGACATATTTTTATTTGCTTTTTGTTACAGTATTATTTGATTATATGCCGGCAATTTCTTTCTGCTCAAGACTCATTACTCAGTCTTCCAATACGTTGCCCGAAATACTGTAAATAGCCTTCAGAACTGATCAGCTGTTATTTTTTTGTTTCATTTCAAATAAGCCAAAAAAACAATAATATTGATCACATATTTAATAATATGACTAAATAAATTATAATATTAATCATTTTTTAAAGCCAGGCACAACCTAAGACTTTATTTTAACAATTACAATTATATTTGATAATATGCCAATAATTTCTTAGGTCTCAAGACACATTACACAGTTCTTTTTCTGTGCACATGCAATGCATCCTTTTCCAGAAACTGAAACGATTTTAACATATTACTTTATTCAAAATATTTTTATAAGTTTATGATGGTCGCCGTTTTATTTTCTTAAATAAGAATTTTGGTTTTTTAGTCCTTCTTTTTGATTCATACTTTGATCCTTAGATGGCCAAAAAAGGAAAGCAGAATTTAGGTCTACCTTCAATTAGTTTTTGTCCGTGGAATCCCGGCTTGGCTTGAAGTTTAAAGAATAAATGGATATTTTCTATGCTTTATTTTGTTTTAACGATCAGTTTCAAAAGTCAGCTTCTAAGTCAATTCGACAAATAAAGAGAATAATGTTTTAATAACAATTAGAAATACATTAATTATTTATTAATTATGCTTTTTTTTATTGTCAATTTTTTAATTTTCACTTTCATATAATTTGTGTTAAGCAAAGGGACTTTGTTGATGATTTAGTCTTTAAATTTATCTTAGAGTTTATTTTGTGTTGAACAAATTTATAATTGCATTTTTTGGTTTAGCTGTTCTTCTAAACATTTAATGTGCGCACACTTCTCGCCAGTAGTTGGTCTAGTCAACGGTTGTTAATACAAAAATTATTATATTGCTAAATTATATTTTTCGGTAATTTAATAAAAATGGAAAATCAATTTACATTTTTTTCCGGGTATTTAAGTCCTTGAAATACCCAAACCGACTCTTGAGTTTTCATATTTACAAACAGTTTTTACAGATTCTTGAGCAGATAGCGTGGCCAGCGTTAAAACCGACTTGAATAAAAGTGCCTTGACCAGCTTCATCTACCATGACAAGTTCTTTGACTGATGTGTTTAGGTGTTTATTAGAATATCATTAAACTTTGTAAAAATATTTTTGCGTTTCATTGATTTATAGATTATCTTTCATTTTACTGAATATTGGTTGCGCAGTCTACCGTTGTTAAAATTTTTAATTTTTAAAAGCATATTTTGTTTGCCGGGCATTTCGTTGTGCTTGATGAAAAGCCCACATTAGTAAAGCAGCGCAGCCATGTCATATGCTTGGTGCTGTTAACTTAACTTTTTATATAATTATTATATACAATCAGAATGTTCTACAATTAAACTTTTTTATGTCATTCGAACGGTACGGGTATAAAATTGTAATTAGTGCATCTTAAGTTTATGAACCGTAGCAATAATAATTTATTTAAAGACCATGACATAATTTCATACTTAACTTTAGATATTTGCTTGCTTATACAATTCTTTGTCTATGTGGTTGATTGTCTTTTAACTGTCTTTTTCGACAATTATTTTTTCGGTAGTATAAAAAAGTGGAAAGTTAATTTGCATTCTATTCCTGTTTATTTAAATTCTTGGAAATATCGGAAATGGCTCCAAAGGAATTTCTTTATTATACGGCAAGTTTTTTGATTTATATCGTTTTGTAGTTTTTTCAACTAAACTTGAAATACTAATATAAATGATATTTAATTACTATTTTATAAATGTTAGCATTTTTATTTTCTTCCTTTATTATCAATTTTCTAATTGAAACTTCTGAGTTTACTTTATTTTGATGCAACAACATGATTTACCCCATACGCATTTTATTTGCGTTTATCTTCGCGTATTTTAATGTTCTCATTAGATTATTAACTTAAATTTATGATATAATTTTAACGTTCGCCGAGGCACTCTTTTAACTGCTATCAATTAAGTGATTAGTAGGGTGTAAAATTATATGCACATGCATATTTTTTGCATATTTCGCGATTTATGTGCATATTTGCATATTTGTGCATATTTCGGCGTTATGTGCATATTTTATGTGCATATTTCGGCATTTTTACA
>JAKKIK010001147.1:0-18782 GCA_024500135.1 Heterodera carotae | reverse complement strand
AAAAAAAAGAAAAAAAAAAAAAAAGAAAAAAAAAAGAAAAAAGAAAGAAAAAAAAAAAAAAGAACAGAAGAAAAGGAGAAGAAAGAAAAAAGAGGGGGAGGGAAGAAGAAGGAGAGAGAGGGGGGGGGGGGGGGGGGGAGGCGACAGCAAGTGGATGCTCGTTGGTTGGTTAAAGCAGAAAAGAAATTGGCTAATCAATTAAAGCGTAATGCATCAAATGGACGAAAGGAGTAACGACGACACCAAATTCGTTTCAGCAGCGCCGGCCAACCCGCTTTTAGATTAATACAGTTTTTCGATCATGTGCCTACGTGTAAAATAGTTAAAAAACTTGAAAAAACAAAAAAGGGTTGGCCTGAAATGCATTGGTTTTACACCGGAAAAAAAAGTGGCAGGCAAATAAAACTTTAAGAAATTAAGAGTTTAATAAACTAATAAGAAAACGAAGAAATGGATACATGACCAAACAAATTTGGCCTTTAATACACGAAATTTTCATTTCACTAAAATGATTGATTTCTTTGGCATTCAAGAAAGGAAATAAATGGCCAAAAAGACCGATATTTTCAAATTGACCGTATCTGATAGGAAAATTTTAAATCAGCCGGATTCCGGATCGGTCACCTTCAAATCAGCAGAGGACGTGACAGTCACACAATGTGTTTAACATAAGAATGAATGGAGGATGACAAAATATGGGGATGGATGGGGTGGTTGGTGTCATTAAAAAATAAAAAGACTACATACATATTGGAAAATTAGGAAATGAATGAAACAAATTATGTTTGATGTAGAAAATCAATAAGGGAGACAGAGAGGACGCGTAGACAAACCCTGACTAACCCCATGACAATATCCCGACTAAAACCAAGAGAAGAAATGATTTTGCCTTTTTGGGTGATCGGGTGGTGAAAATTTGTCGTTTACCACTGGGGCACATTTTGTGTGCTACCGTTTGGCAAATGTTTGGATTGATCGGAATTTCTTGTATTCTTCTCTGACCAATGATGGTTTTGCCCTATTCAATTTGCATTTATTATTTTTGATGTCGCCTTCGACTAACACTATTGAAGTATCGACAAATTACGTGGCCGAAGTGGTTAGAGTGAACGAAAATGTTGATTCTTCGCAACAACAGCTTACTTTATTTGTGGAAGATGCGCTTGATTGGGCCCACTGCTTTGGCCTAGTATTGCGCACCGCTGACCATAAAAATCGGTTTGTTGGAATAAATGACAGTTAGAAATTTAATCAAACTGAACACATTGCGCACCGCTGACCATATAATTGGTTTGTTTGCCATAAATGACAGTTAGAAATTAAATCAATTGAACAATTTGCTTTAATCCGCTCATCCATATCTTATAGGAGCGATGTTAGCCAAACGGCACCATTTTCGCTTTTTCCATCGCCATTTCCACGCGCACTTTTTGATGAAGCGATGGCTGTCCAAAAGGTTATTTTGACAAATTCTTGTTATTCCTTTGATTTTTAATTATTTTTGTCAGGCTTTGAACTTGCTTTATTTTCGCATTTCGTGGGACCTGGATTTTCTGATAGAAGCGCATCGCCACGTAACCCCTTCAGATGAATTCACTCGAAATATGATGGACATTTTGATTGATGTGCACAAAAACGGCGTAAAACAGACAATCACTTTGCTTACTCAACGCGCGGTAAATTTAGAGATCCAAATGGGCATTTTTGTTGCATGAAATATATGTATTAATGAAGGTATAACAGAAATTCAGGATTACATGTGCCATGTGACAACGTCTGACGATGAAGATGAACCAGGAAAGCAACCAAAGTTCGAACTTAAGCAGGTAACGAATTTTTTGGTGGAGAGGACTTTATCTCAAGTTAAAATCTCATTATTTCTACGCCGACTCTCCACACCCACCCTCCCCCCCAAATATAGTCAATTTCTTTGTTTTTGCAGATTGAGGTTAACAATATTGCTGTGAGTATGGGTGGTTTGGCCCAACGTGCTTCCATTCTCCATCGCCGTATGCTGCAAAAGGCCGGCAAAATTCCATCTATTGGAGACATTAGTTCTATTCTTCGGGACAATCGTCCGATTGACACATTAGTGGAAGGAATTCACATCGCTTGGTTTGATTTTTTGGTCTTTTTGTTCGATTTCATTTCGAAGTCACAAAATAATTTTAGGAAAACATTTGCTGACCCAAATGCACTGATTTTGGTCGTTGTTGGCGAGGTTAACCAAAACCAATTCGATCAGCGTTTCGTGGAGTACGAATTGGAGCAAAAAATGGCAGGACAAATCAAAATTGTTCGTCTCACATTGACACAATGTGCTGATAGGTGTATAATTGCACAACTAAGTTTTTTTTTTTGATTGCGGATGAATGAATGGTAGTTTAAAAAACGCCAATGGCATACGTGAGAAAATTGATCTATAGCACGGATAGGTAACCCATTATGCAGTCGAAAATTAAAAATGAAACAAGGAAGCGCAAATTAACATCGGGCTTTCAATGTTGCTTTCACGAAAATTTGAGTTCTGCAGCTACATAATGGGAAAATAGCCTTGAACATTCTATCGTTTTGACCAAATTAATTTTTGAGGTATTAAGTAATTACCCTTTCAGATTGAAGACTGACCCCAAGGAGTTCACGCTCCGTTTGGGTGCCTGCACGGTTGCAGTTGTGTATTTTAGAGCCGGTTACGCACCAGAAGACTATCCGACCCAAGTAGAATGGGAGGCGCGACGGACTATTGAACGATCGACAGCCATTGTTTAAGACATTTATTTCACATTCTTTTTTACAAGCTATTTTTAGAAATGTCCTTGGATTGGTCTTCAAGTCGCGAACACAAAAAAAGTTCAACAGGTTTACATACTATTACTTTTCAGTTATGCAGCTACACAAATCTTTTTCAAAAGACAAAGGTGCGCGTGTCCATATAAATTGTTCTCATATGCATAAATTAGTCAATAGGACATCATCCACATCTCACTTGTTAGACTTGTCAAATGGCCCTAAATTTCAGTTTTGACTGAAAAAGTCGTGGCGTTAACGCCTCTGATGGTATTTTGCAGCAAATTATTGAATTTATGCCCCCAGATAAGTACAGCGTTTTTATGAGTACGCTCGTACTTTGTTGCCGTTTTCAAAAAATTTGTTCAGCTGCATAACCGACAAATACCTTTCTATGGCTAAAATTTCAAAACATTCTCAGGTCCTTGATACGCCTGGTGCTGTCGAACGCTTCTTTAAAGAGCCAAGCGAAGCTGCAACCGTGGCCGCAATTCGTCACGTTTTTGCCAGAATGTGGGGATTAGAACACGATGACGAAGTAACAAACAGAGTCATACAGGTGATGAATAGTTTAATTGAACTGACATACCAATACTTTTATTGTCTATAGGATGCCATTGCCAATCCCGACCGCTATGTTTTGAAACCCCAGCTTGAGGGTGGCGGTGGTAACTATTTTGGTGAGGAAATTGTGACCAATTTGCGCACATTCACTCCGACTGAAAGAGCCGTGTGCATTTTGATGGAAAAAATACGACCATTAGTGGTAAAGGTGAGTTTGAGCATTTCTAAATGCATCATGGAACTCTAAAAATAAATCATGTTTAGAACTATTTGATCCGACCTTTCCAAGAACCTCTCTTGGCTAACGTGGTCAGCGAGTTGGGCGTCTACGGCTGTTTGGTGGGGGACGCGCGGGGGATGAGCGTAAGCCATAATCATGCGCATGGGCACATTCTGCGAACAAAGGCGGAGCATGTCAACGAAGGCGGCGTGGCGGTTGGTGCGGCAGTGATTGACACGCCTTTTCTTTTTTAGCGGGCCAGAACGGGAGGAGGAGAAATAACCAACCAACTGCTTGTGAGTGGAGTCGATGCGATAAATGAATCTTTTTCTAAACATATCAAATGATATTGCCTGGGCTTCCCTATTAGTAATATTGTACTAATCAAATAAACATTCACTTGCAATTAACTACCAGTATTTTTGTTTTGACGTTTCCCAAATAAGCTCGCTGTTAACTCTTAGGATGTCTATAATGTTTCTGATTAAGACAATTTAAAAGTTTTTGAAGATAAGAAAAATGATTTTCATTTATTGTATTTAATTAATTCCTGTTCTCTTTAAAATGTAATGCCATCCGGTCGGGTTAACCAAATTTCCATTGAATATCCTAAAGTTTCTTAATCCGATGAATCTTATTATTTTCTTCCTTTTTTCTATTTAGTTGATAATCGTTATTTGATCATTAATTTTGTGCAGTTTTATTATGACTTGTTGCTTCTTTACGTAATTCTTTCATTTACTGAATTTCAAAGAATTAAATCAATCTTCTTTATACATGTTTCTGACTTTCAAGACAACGCATTTTAATACCTTTTTTTTTATTTTTTTTAATCACTTTATACTCCTTTTAGTTTCTCCAAATTCAGCAAAAATGGCCAGGAAGCGCGAAGCTGTCTTCTTCCAGAAACGGCGTCGTTCACGTTACACACAACTCGAGGAGCGCAAAATGTGGCATTTTTTTCTGCGCGAGTTGAAGGCGCAGAATCCAGACGCACTAAGGAAGCGTCAAGTGCTTTGGGAGTTGTATGAACAGGATGAGATGACCACCAAGAGGATGTTCGGACTTGAATCCCAGTATGTATTTTTGTCTGTCACCAATGATTCTGTCCATCCCGTTTTTTAAGCTTTCGTAAATATATGTTGCCGCGAATCAATCGGGCTGCAGTGCCCAGAGAGGACCTGTTTCTGCTTTTTCGTTTTTTCCGCGCCCATTTAAATACGTCGCAGCGTGAAGAGTGAGTGGCACAATTTTTGTTTAAATGGAACGCTTTTTTAGACTTGAAGAAATACATGACTGTGAAATCGAGTGCGAGATGGACGGCACGTTTTTGCGTGCGCGGGTTGAATGTAGGTCTTATTCGGTCCCCATTCGATGAATTGACACTTTTTTTTAAACCTTTAGTTCTGACGGGTGAGGTTTTCTACCCGACTGCTGAGCAAGAGGCAACCATTCTTCGGTCGCTGGACGATGACAGTGCCACCGAATTGCAGACTGAAGCGGACACAGTTTCTGTTGTTGCGGACAGCGTGTTTGATGAAGAAAATGAGGGGGGAGAAAATCGTCCGTCTCGGCAACGTGCGTGTGGAGCTATTTTGGAGCGCCGTGTGGCCAACCATAACCGAAACGATGCCAACGACGAAAACACGGCTACCAACTGCCGCTCAGGTTGGATCAGCAAGTCGGCGCTGCTCACTCGTCTTCCGCCACCGCGTCCGCCCAAAAAACAGTTGAACAATCGCAACGCCATTAATAAAGTTCTCATGCTTGGCGACGACTCGCCATTCGTGCATAGCACCCCTCTTCAAACAGGAAAAGATCCTGATGAAGTTGGTGACTTCAGTCTCAGACATTATTTAAATAATATCTTCAGTCAGGAGGACATAGGCGATCCTCTACACTTCCTCAACTTGTTGGCCTTGAGCTCAGCCCGATACAACCTGAAGTTCTCATTTCTCACCAACCGACGAGTCATGCTGCAGCGAAGGTTCTTTAGCTTTTGAGTCATTAAAAAAATTTAATTGGTCACATCAAAAGCCCGCACCAAACGTTCAGATGAATACGGTTCATCAGTCGGCTTCTGCCAAATTGAAGTGTCATTTTCTGGATGCGTCGCTTAAAGTCCTTGCGGGACGCATGGAGTTGGAGACTTTTGTTCGTCCTTTTCTTGGAAGCAAATTTGAGAAGGTAATAAGCATCTACAGGTTTTGGTTTAATTTTTATCTATTTTTAGGGGTCCCGTGCCATTTACTGGCTTATGGACCATCAACAGCAGCAGCGGAGGGCCCACCCTTTTTCCGGCTAAAGCTTATAAGTGTAGATGAAACAGCATACGATCTGAAAAAGTTTATTGTATCCTAAAGGAAATGACAGATATTGCTTTATATTATTGACCCTATATTTCATACAAGTATTTCTTTTATTGTCACGGAGGAATCCTATGGACTAGGACGAAAAAAAATAAATATTTGTACAATCTGTGCCTGTGTATATCTGTTTTCTATATATTTTTAATGAAAATGTGTGTATTTTCAAACATTCATACTAATCGTTAATACACTTTCAGAAGCAAAAACATTGTAAAAAAACAATTTCTGCGATGAGCAACCAAACCGCCGCTGATCTCGCCGATGAATATGAGAGGTGTTTTATTTTGCCAATGTGGTGCCCTACTGTGAAAATTTGTTTTGATTAAAATGATGCTCCCAGTTTTTCGGTGAAAATCAAACACATGGTTAATTCGTACCGGAGTAGGACAAAACTCAGCCGCCGAAACTCAGCCGGCCGAAATTCAGCCGGCCGAAACTCAGCCGAGACAGAACTCAGCCGAGACATAATTCAGCCGAAAAAAAATTCAAAAAAAAATCCGGCCATAATACATCACGGAGCAAAAATGGAAAATATGAATCTGAGGGCCCAGACTCCAAATCACCTAAAAAAAATTTTCAGATTTCTTTAAATTTTTGCTAGGCTATGCATAGGCTAGGCTTAGGGGAATTTTTTTCTAATTCTAAAAACTTGGTTCTGGGGGTATTTTGAGGCGCTGAACAGAATATGACCTTCATTTAGACCTATTTCGAACCCCGGACCTGAATTCGAACATTGGGTTGGGCCAGGAACATATTAGTTCTAAGGGGGGTGAGCCTTAGAATTCAAAATTACACGCAAAAAGGAGCATGCGAAGACGGAGCAAGTAGTGGGGCGCCCGAGTGAGCGGAGGGTTGCGAGCGCCTGGTTAATGTCGGGCCAAAGGCCCGACATCAGGCGCGAGCAACCCGGAGCGAGCGAGCGGCGCCCCACTTACTGGCCGCCGTAGTCGAGTGTGCGCTGGTTTTTAGCGCAATAATTTGTCATTGGTTTAGTAGGGATATAGAGTCTGGGCCCTCAGATTCATCATTTTTGCTCCGTGATGTATTATGGCCGGATTTTTTTTTTTGAATTTTTTTTCGGCTGAATTATGTCTCGGCTGAGTTTTGGCCGGCTGAATTTCGGCGGCTGAGTTTCGGCGGCTGAGTTTTGGGGTGCACCGAAATTCTGATCCATGCTAACACAGCTCACGAAAAATCAGACACCCGGAAAACCTCTGCAGTAGAGGCAAGGATAGGGATAGAGGTTGAAAGGATTTCGGACTTTTTTTTGGTGTTTCTTTTTCCCGAATTCGGGCCCATCCCTGACAAACCATGGACAGCGAGTTGAGCGCACCGGAGAGCAGTTCATCGCCACCGCCTACTGCTCCAACGCCTTGTTGCTGCTGTTGAAAGGCAGGGTTGCCGAAGCCCGTATAGCGAGAGGAAGTGCCAGTGCCGCTATTTTTAAATTTACAATATAAAACAAAATAATTTGACAGGAGCTCAGTTAGGTAAAGCAGATAAACGAGCAGTCAACTTAATGTTTCCATCAAAAATTTTAAAGAATTTTTCACAAACAAAAAGTTTGATTATCGAGACTTTTTTGATACAAAACCACCGGACTTGTTTTTAAAGTCGTAATTCCCGACTCCTTTTAAACCGATTAAGTTTATTTTGGTTGCACTCAATTGGAAAAAAAGCGGAATTTTCAGAATTTTTGACCGAAAAGCTGAGGTTTATCCGGCCCTTTTTGGATCCGGGATCATCCCGGTATCCGTTCCAATCCTTGCTCACCTGTGCGCTCCACCAGATTGGAAGCCGTCAGAGAGCATTTCATCCATTCCGCCGCCTGCCGACCGACCGACGCCCATGCTTCCCGCGCTGGCATTCTTTTTCATCATCAGTCTACCACCAGCGCCACCAATGTGTATGCTGTACAAAAAGAACAGCAATAAAAAAGCGGGTAATTGAGGGCTTAATTCATAAAAAATAAAATAATTGACGACAATTCAAGGGCAAAAAAAGCAGTATCATCGAACCGTGGTGTGTGCTACAAAAATACAATGGGGTGGGGAAACGGTGTACCCTGATTATAATCATACATGTCCAAGGGGTGCGCCAGGGCCCTGCAAATACGACGTACGATTGGCGCAGGGGGGGGGGGGGGGCGTCGGGACCAAAAAAACTACGACCGGCTATTTTTGTACTAAACCGACCACCTTTTTTTTGCTCTCGCTCGCCAACCGAAATTTTTTCGGATCTGTGAGTTTCGGCGGTGCCGATAGGCGCCGCCGCGAAAATTTTTGAAAAAAATAGTCGATTTTCTTAAGGAAAATAAGGCCAAATTCGAGGAAATTTAGGCGAAAATGACCAATAATAATCAATAACATGGGAAGGATTTGATGATTGTCTTTTTATTGGACCTTGGGAAGGGGTGGATGGAATGAAAATGTTGATCTTTAGGGGTCCCTTTTTCATGGAACCTGCCAGGCCCGTATCCAGGGGGGGGGGGGGGGAGAAAGGGGCGGAATTCCCCCCCTCCCCTCCCCGAATTCCGCTTTTTACCGATTCCCCCCCCCGAAAATTTTTTCTGGATACGGGCTTGGAACCTGCGGCCGGTGGCCCTTTTTTTCTCGTACCAGCAAAAAATTTTTTTTTGGCGAATTTTAATGTATTTTTCTAAGAAAATATACCAAATTTTCCTTTTTTTATTTTCGGTTCGGAGAGGGGGGGGGGGGGAGAAAAGCTACAGCCCCCACACCCTGGATACCTCCTTAATCCTGGTACATAACTCGCATGCCCGGAAGGCCTGTGCCTGATTCATGCCCGTATCTGCTGTTACTGCCACCGCTGTGGCTGCTGAGTAGCGCTGATGGCTGAAAATTGCGGGCCGGCGATGTTTCATAGGACCACACGCGGCCCTCCGCCTCGGTGGCCACCTATGTAAGCGTGTTTTATTTCAGTTAAGTGTGGCCAGCGGCATTTTTGCTTCGAACCCGACCCCAAGCCATCACCAAGTCCGTGTCCGTATTCGGAAAAAATTTTCGGTGTAGGGAGAGGGGAATGGAAATTTTTTCCATTTCGGGGTGGGGCGGGAAAATTGGGTAAGTTTTCCCTCCTTTCGCTGGAAAAAAAGTATTTCCATTTCGGGGGAGAGGAAGGGAGGGAAGGGGGGGTTAGCCAAGAGTCCGACAAAAAAGGCATTAAATTGGGGAAAATCGATTTTTCAAAATTTTGTGCAAGCGTACTTTGTCCCGCAACAGCGCAGCGGCACGCGAATTGTACTTTTCCTGCAAGGTCCAATGTGCACGAAAGTCGGGCTGCGACTCGAAAAACTCGCGCGCCCGCGCGTTGCCGCCCGCCCGCATGCGTGCCAACTCCGCGTCCTTCCACTTGTCCATGGTCAACGAGCGGACAAAACTAAACAAAATAAATGATGTCGACACTTTTATGTATACCCCCACCAAAAAGTGCAAAAAATGGAGCATAAATCACGAAAATTAAGTCGCAAAAAAAAAAATTTCTTATTACAATAAATAACTTTTTTCGTTTTAACCAAAAGTTCAGGATAGGATTAACGAAAACAAAAACAAAATTAAAGTATTAATGTAGTTTGGGGGTTCGTTATTGTTTTTTTTTCACTTTATGAGTCTAATCGGCTTATAAACAATTAAAATAGGCCCTAACTTTTTTTGTTAGTCCGCCAATTTCTACAAAATTTTTATTTATTTTTAAAGCTCTAGATATACTTAAACAGTAATAATTCAGAAACTTAGCGGTTAAACAATTCTCGAAAAAAAGTTACAATAAATTTGAGTCCGGGGTTCGGACTTGTGTGAAATGAATCATGACCAGTGACTCCCCCAATACACAAAATATTAAAATTTTTCATAATTTTTTTTAAATTTGGAGGACAAACCCCACTATGATCGGTTTTTAAATGTACAATAGCTAGCGCAGTACACAAGCAAACCTTAGGTGCACGCCGAGGCCACGATGTTTGCCGGAACAGTCGAGGCAAATCCAAATGCCATACGAAACGCTGGCCCACTGGGGATTGGCCGCTTGGCACTCAAAACAGAACTGAAAATGCATATAGGTAATAAAATGTTGGTACTTTAGTGGGTTATCCCAAACCAGTTAACACAAAAAGTGCCGAAAACTCAAATATCCGCGCGAACCCTCGAACTCGACCATAAAGTCGAAAATTCAACAATTTTTAAAATCGATCAAAGCAGAAATTATTACGCGTTTTCCTAAAATTTTGACCAAAAAAGCGGAGCCTCAAAACAAAAAAAAAACAGAAAAGAAAGAACAAACATTGTTGTCATCCGCCGGTCTCAGCTCTTTCAGGACTTTTCGTGTTCGTGGACTTGCCATTTGTTGGTGGGTAAATGTAATGCGAAAATATGAAAAGGAATGATGAAATTTTGTTGAGGGAGTGGTCGAAAATATGTAACACAAAATAATACACAATATGTATATAATAGCCGTAAGTGTAGGAAAATTGCACGGCAATTCTCTGAAATACAAAATTAGAAAATCCAAGACGTCTAAACTGCATTTTAAATTATTCGCTACATTTCTTAACACGCATAATTTTTTTTTGTTTTTAGCATTAATGCTTATTTTCACGTTACTGATTCTGAGAAACCACTCCCGTTCCGGGTTTTTCAAGACACCGACTTCTAAAAAAATTTGTGGGTCGCTTAAAGAAAATTTTTTTGGGATGGATGTGTGTCTACTGTTTACACTCCACTTACATTTTTTTTTTCTCTAACTAACACAGACAGATAAACAAAACGCCAATAAAAAAAATATCCGCCACGCCGAATACAATCAAATGCTAAATTCGAAAAAGGGAAAACAAAAATTGGGGTTTGAACTAGAGCCCGGCACAGGACCGGATCCTGTACAGGATTTTACAGGATCCTGCACAAAATCCTGTGATTTTTGGCCGAAACAGGATTACAGGATTAATCCTGCGGATCCTGTCCTGTAAAAATTTTTCAAATTTTATTTGAAATATTAAAATATTTTTTCAGACTTTTTAATTACACCTGCTTAAATTGGTTTGATAGCCGAATGGATAGTGTGACAACATTTTTTATTATTTGAGTTCAATGTACAAAAATGTTTTGGAAAGCTAAAATTTTCGAAAATTCACTGAACTTTTAGTTAAGTTTTGTACTTGAGAGATAAAAACAAATTTTGTAATGACATCATTTCAAAGCTCAAAACTGTTCCAATTATTATTTCTACTTTGAAAAAATCGATTTTTTAAATTTTATCAGAATCCTGTACAGGATCCTGTAAATTTTGAAAACAGGATTGACAGGATTAATCATCCTGTTACAGGATCCTGTAAATGCGATTTTACCGGGCTCTAATTTGAACTAGTGATGCTCGGGGTTAGTGACCGGCGAAATCAAAAAACCCGGACCGGGTCCGGGATTTCAAAAGAGTGATCGTGCGGGATCCCGGCCAAAATCCCGTCCCGGTTTAAATCCCGGCCCATCAAAAAACCCGGGATACGGGATTTTGATGGAAAAACCCGGGATCCCGGCCGGGATTTTAAACGCGAGAGCGCGAATTAATAAGCCCACAAAAATTGAATGAACGGAGGGAAGGAGGAACATATCTCAACTGAGTCATAACAAAAATTAATTGTTTTGGGCGACAAAACTTTTAACTAAAAATTTAAAATGGCCTGATTTTAAATAATATGTAAAATAAAATAAATGTTAAAATTTTCTTTAAATGTTAGAACACTGAAATTATGAAAAAGTGGAAAATGGCAAAAATGGATAAAATTTTATTGCCTGAAAAAATGATCAATTTGGGCTTATAAGAAATGTTAAATGAAATGAATAGGAAAATGGGCAAAACCAAAGGTGACGAGTTGGGCATCCGACGAGCTCCGTCCCAACTCCAATGAGCCTCGTGCCGACTCCGATGAGCCTCTTGCCAACTCCAATGAGCCTCGTGCCAACTCCGATGAGCCCCGTGCCAACTCCGATGGATCTGTGCCGACCAATATGATCCTGAGAGGCTCAGTCGGATCCCCGCTCGTCCCATTGTCCCCTCTTCCTCAACCCTCGGGCCTCTTCCGCAACAGTGCCGACTCAACTAGCTAGGTTGAATTCTCGCCCCATTGTCCCCAACCCAGTTCGCCCTCTTTCTACTCGTCTCCAGTTGAAGGCGAGCAAGCTGTGAATTTACCGAAATCTTCCAAATCTGGTTCTCAATAAAACCAATAAATACTAAAAGGGCAAGGGATCTACTAAGGGGGGGGGGGACTCTAATCTAAGAACTATGGTATTTCGTCCATTTATTGTACATACATAGTAAAGCTTTCGAATGATACCAAGTTTGTAGAAATTGGTTAAGCAATACAAAAATTATCGCTCAAAAACATGGTCCGGACTCTCCAGGATGGCAGTTTTTACTAAACGACCTAACACCAGTACACAGTAATACAGTCATATCCAGTAGTGATGCACCCGAAATTTCGGTTTCGGTTTCGGTTTTCGGGTTTTTTTCGGGTTTTTTGGCTTTCGGTTTCGGGTTGCGAGTTTCGGGTTTCCCGAAAGTAAAAACACACCCCTAATGATTGAGTTTTTAACCAAAATTACTCAATTAATAATTGAATTATCAATGTTCGGATCCTTATAATGCAATTTATTTATTTTCTTTTTTCCAAAAAGTCATTTGTAAGGCTGGTAATTTTGTAAATACATATTTTTTCAAATCGAAATTGGAGTTTGTCCTACTATAGACCGTCTCCCGGAAATTTTTTTTACTTTATTCGGGCTTTGGCAAGTCTGGAAAATTGTCGACATCAAACTGTAATATTGTAACCAATTCCAACCACTTATGTCAATTTTGAATAAATTAAATGCAAGCAAAAATAACATAGACAAATAAATTATAAACGGCATCGATGACTAAAAAAATCCCGGTTCAACAATTCCTTTTTTATGCATATTACTTGATTGATAAAAAAAATAAATTTTAAGCATTCCGATCAGTCTAAGCAATCTTAATTCCCAATATTTTAAACTTTCATAACACTGATGGCCCATTTAACTTCTTGCTGTTGTTGTTCCGTTTGATGCTGCTGCATTTCGTGTAAATTTGTTGTTCTTTGTTTGTCAGTTAAATGCTTCAAGCATTTTCCTGAAATATAAAAACAAATGTAAAACAAAAGATAAAAAAAATGACAAATTAAAAAAAATACCCCTAGGCTCATTTAAATATTACCAAAATCAGCAATTACGGACATAATCACATGACGATAACTTTTAATGATGTAAATTGATACAATTGGATTAAGCGCGGACGGCAAAAACATCGGAATTGTCGACATCAAATTGAAATATTGGAGCCATTCCCATCCATTCGTGTCAATTTTCAATAAAAAAAGCGCAACCAAAAATAAAAGCGACAAATAAACAATGATGGGCATCGATGCCTATTCAAAAAAATTTTTTTAAACCGCTTTAAAATAAAAATTTGTAAAAAATGAAATTAATTTATTTTTGAATTTAATACTTGCATGATGAGATTTCGAGAAACTTGTTTATTCATTTCAAGCATCTTTTCTTTGACGCCTGAGCCCGTAGTAAAAGAAGTAGGGAATGGGAAGGAAGGTTCCCTCGATTTTGAGGGAAAGTTCCCCAATTTCGTAGTAAATGAATGTCCCTCGATTTCGAGGGAGCCCTCCCTCGAAATCGAGGGAGACTTACCCGGGAAGGTTCCCCGTAGTAAAAGAAAATTCCCGGGGTAAGTTTCCCTCAATTTTGAGGGAGAATTCCCCCAAAAACGTCCCCGACTAAGGGCTGGGGAACAGGCTTAAGCAGTTTCACTTCTTTGAAATTTTATACGAGACTGACTTCACCAAAAAATCTGAAATTTTAGGATTAGCAAGAATAAAGTCTTACAGAACCAATATATTTTTTTCAGAATTTTTGAATCACTATTTTAGTGTAAAATATTATTCTCCAAAATGTAGTCGTTTTTTGCCGTTTTATGCCAAAAATGGCAATCATGTGCAATTGGAGTCCGGACGAAAAAAAACTGTAAAAAATCCTTAAGGGACTTTTTCTATGGCTAAAAAATATGCTGATCACGAATTTGAACTCGGATTTTAAAAAATCAATGATTTTTATCTATGATTTTTTTTATCAAGTACTTGTTTTTTAAATAAATTTTAAGCGATTTTCTGTTATTAAAAAATACGCTGATCATGAATCCGACTAGTCTTTGTGAACACCTGAGTCAAACAAGAACATGTAATTAAATTTTGGGGCATGCCTAAAAATTAAAATACTGTATGCAATTGTGGCGATCGAGACTGAAAATTCCAGACCCCGGTTTTATTTTCCAGTTTTCGCTCAAAAAGCTGATTTTTGGTTTCGGTTAACCGATTATTATCTAATATTGTAAAACAATAAAGCTTTCTAATTTAAATTAAACTCAAATTATTTTGAAAATATTTAACGGCATTAATTTAAATTCAATTAAAAAAGGTTATCCTTATCCAATTTTTGTCATAAAAAGGCTTATCCAAAATAGGAAATGTTATCCAATAAGCTTGTCCAAGTAAAAAGCATTTGATACTTACTTTTTTCAAATAAATTCTAACAGAAAGATGCTTTAAATAAAATCGGTCTGGTAAAATTTATAGAATTAGTTTAAATCGTTTAGCTTCTTTTTTGGCGCTGAGCACGAATACGACCATTTTTCGCCAGTTTCAAGAGGAAAAATCCGCGTTTAATTGGTCACCACACCACGTTCCGAGGTTTTAAAATTAAGGTATTTTTTAGAAACTATGGACCGAGTCGGACCGGATCCGGGAATCCTGTCCGGTGATTTTTGGAAAAATCGGATTATCGGAGAGAGCTATCGGACCCAGAATCTTGTTGCCAATAATAAGAATGATTTAATTTTACGGATTATTATTGTAAATTGGTCCAATCGGAACCCGGTACCGAATCCTAAAAAAATAGGATTGACAATGACCGGTTCCGGAATCCTGGTGGTTCAAACTCGTATTTTCTTATCCGGTCCGCCCATTTTAAAATCTTGGTTTTTACTGTAAAATTCTATGGCTTTTAAAACTTAGTTATATAGAAAATACTAAGCGCATTAGGGGTCAGAGGTCGAAACAAAGGCCGTATCGTGCTCAGCACCATTTTAAAATCCCAATTGATTTTAAGTTGCAAAGCGCCGAAAAAAAATTATTATGGTTAAACTGTATAATATCATAGTTTTTTTTTGATTTAAAATTTTTTGTTAGCTAGTCTCCAGTTATAAAATTTTAAGAATTCTGAGCGAGCTTTTCAAAAAGTACTGTCAAGCAGTTGTTCCATCTAGGTATTCTCAATTAAATATTTGAATAAAGTACAAAAAGCTTGTCAAAAATAGTAAAGATTGGATCTTAAAAGTTTTATTTTTTAATCCTTTGTCATTTTCAATTCCACTTGTTTACAGAAAAATTAGCAAAAAAAAATGCAGAAAAAAGCCGATTAATGATAAAAAAATTTTCCGATTATACACTGCTAAAAACCCAAAAATATCCCATATTTCCAGGGAAGCGAAGGTTCCCTCAATTTCATGCTTTCGAGGGAAGGTTCCCTAAATTTCATGGTTTCGAGGGAAATACGGTACTTTTCCCCTAATTTCTTTTACTACGGGAATTCCCTGAAAAACAGGGGAATCCTCCCCGGGAAAATTCCCTGGGAAATTTCCCGGGAAGTTTCCCGCTTCTTTTACTACGGGCTCTGAAGACAAACTACAAAATAAAAAGACAATAATTATGATTATTTAAGACCCTAAATTATTAATTAATTCGCAATAAATTGAATTTCTAAAAAGTCGTACCCCATTTGTTGATTTGCCAGGAATTTTTGTATTCGAAATGACAGGATGAACATTATAGTGTAAGCAATGGTGCACACTGCAATAATGTAAAACAGAGCAAGCGATTGTCTCAGATCCTAAATAATATCATTATTTATAAAAACAAACAAAGACAATCTTTGTTCGATTCAATAAATATTTTTAATTATATAAAATTGTCTTATATCAATACATTAAACGAATATCCGGCAAGCACAATTTGATCAATGGTCAAATTTATGCCAAGAATTTGCGCAACCGAAGCGTCGTCCATTAGCGCGTGATCCTCGGGGGGATAATAGCAAAAGTACAAATTGACGCAATAAGCGAGCGGAAACAAAAGCATCAAAAGGAAAAGCATAAAATATTTGAGCGTTGAAAGATTTTTGTCACTAAAAAAGTGATAAAGTTTAAAATTATTATTTCTTTATTTGTTTTTAAGTTTTTAATATAAGTCCATGGGCTTCTATTTTTAAAAGTCCCTAGGGGGAGATTTTTTTCCTAGTGAAATTTAAAATAAGATTTTATCAAAATATTATATCCGCTTACCGGATCAGCACAAGATAACGATAAATAAATTGGGACACATAGCCAAACATGGACACGAAGACAAGAAAAACCCAACAAACAAATGCCAACACATTCCAATGCCGATTTTGAATGCCTTTTATTGTGACTAATCCGTACACAATTTCTTCAATTTCGCCTTTTTCTGTTATAAAACTGTACTGAAATTTACGATATATAATAAATATATATAAATAAAGTACAAAAAATATTTACCGGTTGGAAAAGGAATGTGAATATAAGCAATAAAATATCTGTCACACATGTTTGCAACAGAATCTGAACATATTTCCTGGAGAAATTCCAAAAAAGGTGCTATTCTCAAAAAACCCAGTTTTAGGTAATTTTAGGTGCTAAAAAGTAGCTCTAAATCGAAAAGCGTTCGGAAGAAATACTATTTTTGAGTTTCTCCCAACATATCTAAGCCGCAAAAAATAGGTAAAACTTAAAAATCCGGTCTCTATTAATGTATAATAAATACATATATTTTGAATTCAATACTTTGCTGTAAATGCGCATGGGCACGGGAGTATGCCGTGCAATTAGTCGAATCATCACAGCGTTAAACAGAATTCCAAAACCGAATGCCGACCAATTGAATGTGTTCACAATTAAACTGACAACAGAAGCGCCCATTTGTAGGTATTGGTTGCGTTAGTGATTATTATCTGTATATGTAATAAAAACTAATTATAAATATTTTTACAAAGCTGACTTTATTGGAGTTAGCTTAGTACTAGGACGTTCATAAAATATGCAAGTCAGTCACTATGGGCGTTTATGACCCGCCGGCTGTTTAAGCGAGTGCTCGAAATACTGACTGTTTTGAGATTAACTAAACATATGGCCACCCCAAAATAAAGCTATAGTACGGTTTTCTGATCTCCTACCGGCCGAAGGGAACAAATTGGCACCAATTTGGGATCATCAGAAAGCCTATGGAAGCTATCGATTGGAGCAATACATTTAATTTTAAAAATTTATCAAATAATAGAATTGATGCTAAAAATATGGCCTTGACTGTATTTAAAACATTCAAGAATTTTTCGGAATTTTGGGTGGGTTATTTTTTGAAGTTGTATTTGATAGATTAGGTATTTGTAATATATAAAAAGGTAGTTTTAAATAAAAGTACAAACATTGAAAAAAGGATATTTTAGGTATGCGAATTGGCTTGGGAATGTGCCGCGCAATCAATCGTAGTCATTACAGTGTTAAATTAAAATGCCAGCCGTAAACAGATGGTCTTCACTGTTAAACTGGAGATGCCAAGTAGTTGAGTTCATAATTTACTCCTTTGTAAATATATAAAATTACGTCCAAAATTATACAAAATGTCGCGCAATTAATTATTACTTAGTTCTTTGTAGTCTACACAAAAACTACCCTTTTTATTAAGGTGGCCAGACGTTTCGTCACTGACAATAAAATTTTATAAATATGTAACTAAATACCAAAAAAATTAATTGAAAACTAGGGAACTGGACAATTCCGGACCGCCGTTTCTGGACCGCCAGTTTTCCGGACCAAGCCAGTTCCGGACCGCTTGAAAAGGGACATTTCCGGACCAAACTTTAATTATCGAAATTTATTTTTTCTTAACGCAAAAGCTAACACAAATCTGACCTTCTTCCTTTTGTCACTGACCGTTTGTCACTTCACTTTTCGTCACTGACAATTTAGGACACACGTTTGGGCTCCAGCCCAATTTTTGCTGCATAGTTTTTTTCTTAGTCAACTAAATTTTACAAGTTTGGTATCTATCGGATGCTCATAATGTTTAAAAGAAATGCTTAGCAGAGGCAGAGTAATTAAACAATTTAAACAAAACTTACGAATTTCCAAATGCGCAAAACTCATTTCTTTCATAATTTTATTTTAAAATCTATTTTTGAATTGGTTGACGGCTTAGCGCGACTATTCAATCATTTCTTCTAAACATTATGAGCACCCGATAGATACCAAATTTGTAAAATTTAGTTGACTAAGAAAAAAAACTATGCGACAAAAATTGGGCTGGAGCACAAACATGAGGCCCAAACGACCCGACCCCGTACCAAATCGTAGTTTCCATATCAATTTTTAGCCTTAAGTCACTGATTTTTTAAAATTTATAGTCAGTGAAGAAAGGGGCAGTGACGAAACGTCAGGTAACCTCAGATTTTGCAAGAACTTGTTTGACATTTTGCCAAATACATAGAAATTTAAAGAAAAACCTGGGTTTTTATTGCTTTTTTAAGTAATCTTCTGAAGCGATGTTTTGAATCATTTAATTTAACATCAGAAATGAAATATTGAACGCCTCCCTACGATTCGTCTACCAGACGATTGGTCTACTCAACGATTCGTCTACTCGACGATTCGTCTACTCAGCTAAAAACCGACGATTCGTC
>JAKKIK010001146.1:0-18789 GCA_024500135.1 Heterodera carotae | reverse complement strand
TCTGCATTTTTGAACGTCTTTTGTGTCCTCCAGTCGATGCTGCCGTTCGTGCATTTGAATTGGTTTTGGGCATTTTTTAAAATTGGGACTTTCAGAATTTTTGGTCGAACTCGGGTTAAGGGTCCTATTGGGTCGAAATGGATGCCGGATTCGTGATTATCAACCGCGAAAAATCATGGAAAATTTTTTTTTATGGGGTGTAAACTGTATAAGTACCGTAGATTTTAATAAGCTCCCTTGATTGAATAATTTCGTTGATATCGGTCATACAAAAAAATTGAGCTCGTCGACACTCGCGGAGCGGTCGACACTCGGACCGGAAGCGGCGGATTTAATGCAAATTTTTTTTGGATTAACCTCATTTTGAACGGTTGGACGCGACTAAGATGAATTTTAATGAATGACCACTCTGGTATTATCTTTAAACTTTGCAATTGTGATTGTCGGCCATTATTGTCGCTGATTATACCATTCTTCAAAAACATTGGCTTCTTCAACCAGCCTTTTATAAATGTATCACCACCCACATCAGTCCTCATCTTCTGTTCTGCTGTGGTGAGCATAAAGCAATAGCATATGTAACTTAGATAATTTGACTGTTTGGCGATCGATCCATCGGAAATAGCGTAGAAAGACGGCTGTTGGTGATGGTAATTTTCGTTATATCTGATCGAAAACTTGAAACCCAGTTGGCAAATCCGAACCCATAACCCTAGAAAACGGATTCATTCTAACCTCCCTCGATTCATATCCCGCGGCCCCTACAACGCGGTCAGATTTGTGATCACTGATCACCGACAAACCTAAGATCTGTTTTTATTGTATCACAAAAATCCAAAAAGAATAGGCAGCTTGAATAATATAACCTTTCCACAGTTCGTCATCTTCGTCGTTGCCTTCGCTGGCCGATCAAAGCCAATCCGCCGACTTTTCCGTCATAAACAGCCCACAAACTTCGACGCCGCCTTCCCCGCCAGCGATGGCGGACAATTACGACATTAATCTGCTGATGAGAAACACCGAACTCTATTGCTCGACTACCACAACGGCCTCCTCTTCAAACAATGACCAGCTATCGTCGTCATGTTCGTCTGCCGCTGCTGCTGATCAGCACGTCATGATGACATCACTCGGCATGGCCGCCACCAACAAATCACCTCCATTTCCACCCCTTCAGGTGTTAGTAAACTGACTCACTCAAATTTTTTTGTCCTTTAATTATTTTATTAATTTTTGTGCCCAGCTGATCAACCCGTGCTATCGACAAATACCCCAACACTATGCAAGTAGTAACGCTAAAGTTAATGGAAAAACGCAACAAAATGACGACACGCAACGGCAAAATCATTGGCATCGTTTGAATGTGTCACATTCAAAGGGACGGCGAATGGAAGAAGGCGAAACAGAAGAGCAGCCGAACATCAAGTAATAAAAATTAGGATTCGAAATTGCAGAGGAACGGGAGTGAAAAAACGTACACAACAATAATATGGTTCCTTCATACGGAGGAGCGCATTACTCATTATTTTCGTTATTTTTTAGCATTGGCCAAGGACACCTGTGCACAAAACACCATTCAGTCGTCGTTTTGCCCGCTATTTCATCACCAAAACCCCACCAACAAAAATCCAAAGGGACGCCAAAAGTATTAGCAAACAAACGGATGATTTGCGTGCAAACTGTCGAAAATGGTCACGGCAGCCATCACCACCAACGGTCGATGCAGAGTAGTCCAACGATGTAAGCAAAATTGGGAGACTGTCTTCTTTCTTTGTCTTCTCACTTCCGCACTCTCTCTTTTTATCTCTCACCTCTCTCTTCCCCCCCCTCTCTCTCTTCCTCATTATACTCTCTTCAGAATTTCACCAAACACTGATCCATCGGCGGACTCTGCAGAAGGACGGTCGTTGAATAACAATGACCATTTAGACCATTTTCTTCGTGTTGCTTCAATGAATGTCGCTGTTTTGGTAAGGTTTTTTGTTTTATACAATAAAATCTCAATAAATTTTATGATTGGCTTCACTGTGCATCACTTTCAAAATTGGGCGAACTTTGCGAGCAATTTTCCACAACCGTAAGCGACTCAAATTGGTGGACCAGGCGGCTGAGGAATGTCGTCCGGCAAATCAAGGGAAAAAGTAAAATGAGATGTCGATTTGTTCGCAAAAAAAAACGAATTAAAATTGTTGACTCCAACTCAGACCCTTAAATGGCTCTGGCCTAAATTCCCCTCAATTGGCTCGCACGATTTAATCCATTTTCTAAATTTTTTTTCCTCTTTCAGCGCATTTGTCCTCCTTCGGCTCTTTTGCTTCCACCGTGGCGGATGTTTCCCCTTGCACCTCCCTCTCCAAACCGTCGCTTCTTTACGGCTTGCCACTGTGTTCTGTTGTGCCGTTTACGGCAGATGCAAGTCCGATGCCACGTTTCGTCTACGACATTATGGAATGGTTAGAATGCCAAGCACAGACATCGGATGGAATTTTTCGAAAAAGTGGTCAGTCGCTAATTAATGTGCTACCTTTGTCATCACAGAATTAGACACTGTTTTCTTTGCAAATGTTCGAATGATTATCAGGTGCCAGTGTGCGCATCAAAGAGATCAGTGAAGTATGCTCGTCCCTCTCGGCTGATCAGCCAATCCCTGCACACTTATTGGCCGACTCGTCTCCTTACGATGTTGCGGATGCACTCAAGCAATACTTTGCGAGTTTGCCCGGCAGTCTGATGACCGAACAAATTTCTGAAATTGTTGTCAAAATGGTCGGCGAATTGCCTGAGCAGTGGCACTTTGTCGCCCTCCATCACTGCGTTTTGTTGCTGCCCACCGAACACCGTGAGGCACTGATGCAATTGCTACGTTTTCTGTGCACAATTACGCGAAAGTCGTCCCGAATGAGTTCGCTGTGTATGGCCACCTGTTGGATGCCGACACTGTTCAAAATGCCGGGGGAAAACACCAGCAAAAGAGGAGGGACTCATCGACAGAAGGAAACGACAGCATTGGACAACAACAAACGCGGCAAATTGATGTAAATTTTGTCAATTTATTCATAGCTTATAAACAAGTAGAGCATTTGAATGATAAAACCTCGAAATCACCATGTTTTCTAAATTTGTAACAATTGACTTAGTATCAAACGCTATGTGTTCTAAAGTTTGGCCGGCGGCGTTTTTGGGGGAACAGGACGCCATTCTGTCTTTTTAAAATGTTTTCAAATCTTTAAAGGTTATTGATAGCTTATTTTCCTTTAATTTCGAAGGCGTAGTAGAACAATTTGTGCGCCCGTTTTGGATTCCCTGGATGCTGTGAAGAGAGTTCTGGTAACGATGATCGACCAATGGGAGCGTTTGTTGCACTTGCCGAACGCATTGGCAAAAGTGGTCAGTGGCGACAAACGATGGAAAGTGTGCCATGATTTGGAAATGCCAATGAAAAATGGTCAATTTGACTTCTCCAAAGAATTGCAGACCAACTTCAAACAACAGTTGTCCCGACTTAGAGAGGTGAATTAATTTGAATAAATGAATATTACTGACCCAAAGAGAATTATGTGAACGAATGAATATCATTGACCCAAAGTTCCGAATGTGTCGCTTCGTTTAAAATCACTCGACATCTTTCAGTTCGTTAACCCATTTCCAGGAATATTTGTCTTCCGCCAGCAGGTGGGAAAACCGAGGACTGAAACGAGTGTTTCCGGATGGCTCCCAATTGTTCACGCGGACTATCAACGACATGGTTCTTCTGAAGGCGATTAGCGTCCAGACGGCCATTGCGGCGTCGCCCAATTTGGTGTTGGCCGCCATTCTTCACAACAGGCAACGCAAACGAAATTTGAAGGCCAAACATTGGCATTAGTTGGGGATTTTGAAGACATTTTTTAAATCGGAGTAATACTGATTGGAATGTCCCTCCCCCCGCCCCCGAGTTATTTTAACAACATTTACCTCTCACTGTTATTTATCACAAAAAAAATTTTCAGGCATTTATGGGACTCGCAGGTGAAAGAGTGTCAAAGGATTGGCCCTTCCCTGCAGAATTTGGATATTGTGAAGGTCACTTACAAGACGTTACTTGGCAACGAACCGGAAAAGTCAGCGTTTATGGCACGGTGCTTTTTAGATACAATTTAATTTCTATTTGAATTGTAAAATTTTAGATGTTGGCATTACAGTGATTTCAATGATAACGTAAACAGCAGCACAAATAACAACAGCGTAGGCATCGGTCTGCTCGTCGAACGTTCAGTTGTGCCGCGCAATGTTTGTCGACACAATGCCGAAAATGAAGTGAGACTTTTCTTTTCAAACGAAAGGTTGCTTATTCTAGTAAAAATAATTTTTACGGCGCCCGGCACCAATCGGAGCCGCCGGACTACCTCCACACAAATTAACGCACGAATAAAACCAAAATTTGGTCGAATTTTTAATGGAACGAAGGAATGTCGATGGTATTTTTTGGTTTTACAACCCATAGTTTTTTGAAGCGTGTTCAATCCCTAAACTTTTCCTTAGGCATACCTTAAGCTAAATGAGGCGCTTCGATTGGCGCCATTTTTGTTCTGATTGGTCGAGATTAAAGAAAGTTACGAATTTGTATAATATACAACTCTGCCCCCGAGTGTTCGGTACTTTTGGTTTTGTTCGACGTTTAGACCGTTTCTACCCCTTCAACTGGTAGTTAGTCTAACACTCGGGGGAGGGGGGGGGGAGGGAATGAGGTGCACACGCGCCCCAAACCCACAAATAACTTCTCACGCATTACAGCATATTTCCGTCTACAAATCCGAGTTCCTCGTTGTTCCCGTCTGTTCTGGCTATTCCTACGTCATACACATTTCGCGAGCAGATTTTCGGTATCTTATCTAGCGCAAAATGAGTGGAGTCGGTCGGTTAACCGAAGGCTTTTGTGCGCCAAAACCCTGGGGTCGGAAACCGCAAATGGGAATCTTTGAACAAAAACACCTATAGAAAATTTGTTTAAATAACTAAAAACGACTCTGAAAACCGGGACCACCGGTTTAAAACCGACCGGTGCCTAGTCATTACAGGTTATTCACAAATGCATTCTTTTTTTCTCTTTTGCAGTGGAAAGTCTTCGGATTGGTATGACAAAGTGTACGGCGATTTGTTGGTGCAGAATCTCCGGCGTTTGCGACAGTTAATCCAAAGTCAACAGAACGGTTGCTTTCGACGAGGCACAATTGTGTGACTGGAAACAAATTCATACACAACTGATGTATTGTATTAAGGAAACTGCCGAAATGCCCACTCTCTTTTCTGATTGTTTATTTCTTTTCGGCTTATTATTGCCTTTTGACATTTTGTTAATAGCACAAGCTTTTCATTCATTGGCTATGAATTAGGGATGCTCGGTACCGGAAATGCTTTAATACTTTGTAATTGCATTGTTGCGTGCATTTAGACAAATTATAGTCAGTTTGAAAAATAATAATTTTTCGATTTTTTGTCCGAATTCGGGTTTTGTTTTTATCATAATCCTAGTTCAGGTCCAGATCAGTGCTTTTTTTAGGTAAATACCCAACTCGTTTCGGGCCAACTCGTTTTTATTATCCCAACTCGTTTTTTAATTTTTAAAATTGTAAATTTGCTGTGCTTTTTGGAAGAAAAAGTAAATCAGAGCTGCATAAAAACAAAGCTGAATTTATTTTATTTTCGCGAAAAAATCTGTGAAATTCGACATTTTAGGAAGAAAACGAGTTGGGGTAATAAAAACGAGTTAGTTGGTCTGAAACGAGATGGGTGTCGTCCCTTTTTTTAGCCCCAGAATGCTCTCCGAATTTTTAACATTTTTTTTCGTCTGTACCACAATTCCCGACCTTTGCCTCCCCTCCCCATAAACAAAGAATAAATACCAGGATGAAAATCATGCACAGATTTATTAAAATTCACTTATTTATTCAAAATTTTCCTACCGGCACCTTTCGGCACCGCCAGACCCACCTAAAAGTTACGGAATCTCTATTGTAGATTCTAAATAAATATTTATTAATTTATAAATTGATGGCGAAGCCACCAGCTCCTACTCGTCCGGGCCCATGGATTAGCATGTGGCACAACTTTTGGGCATCTTTTTCACGCGCACCTCAAAAGCGATATGTTGGCGAAGACACTGCTGGTAATCGCTTCTACGAATATGTGGCGGGTCAACGAAGAGGCAATGTCCAAAGGTCGGAGTTCGTTTGGTACAACGCCGGGCCCCAAATTCGGTCCCCACAATTTCTTGACAATAAGATTCGTCTTCCAATTGCTTTAAAAAAATGATACAAAAACAAGTAAAAATATATTTTCAAATCAAAATTGGGGTGATTTCTGATTTTTCGGTTTTTGGGTTCTCGAGTTTCGGTGTTAAGTCCAGGCTCAGTTCTCGAGTCTCGGAAAATTCTGGATCTCGCACACACCATTGGGATTCAATTTCCGATTTTTTCCGATTCCCCCCCCCCCCTAAAAATTTTTCTGGATACGGGCTTGACCGCCCCCGGCCTTTTTGGACTCAAATGTTCATTATCACCCCATTCAACAGCAAATAATTGATTGCGCTTTTATGCTTTAAGGGGTTTCGAAGCTCCTCCCTCCGCTGATGGAAGTTCGCCGCCGTCGTTGGAATGGCGCGCATGGCTTTCCATGGCCAGGCGCTTCCCGCCGTCCGAAGAGGAGATTCAACTAAACACGCTCAAACAACAGGTCTCTTTCGATTTGGGAGAACGGATAAATTGCAAGTCTTTCCTGGTTCGTCTTCAACTTTCGTTTCTACGATCTTTCGCACTAAAAATTCTGGTCTTTAAATAATTTTCGCTGTGTGGGAAGCAACTTCAATAATTTCTTTATTTGAATCATATGCCGAACCTTGATTTTTAGGCCCAATTGGTGCAAAATGAAGAGACGGAAAAGAGGGCGCCGACCATTGAGTCGACTGGTGTTGGAGCGGCGGACATTGACCAAAAGCGGAATTTTGATTCCAACGAATTTCCCAGATTTGGCGACGATTACGAGAAGGTGCCCGGAGCGAAGAAGCAAGAACAGTTGAAGAAAGAGATGAAAGCGGGCAAATGGAAGTACAAGGAATTCTTTTTTGAGAAGGGTTGGATGGACAAAAATTGAAAATGTTTTAGTTGTTGTGTTTCTGACTAATCAGTCAAAGAGTGATGTTTTGCGAGCAAGAAATTTAGAAAGAAAACATTAAAAAGACACCCCAAAACAGGGGGAGGTCGAATCAGAAAAAGAATCATCCGAAAAGAAAGAAAAACCAATTGAATTAAACTGGCTATATGGTATAGTGCCTATTGACCTATTAGGCTTTTGGCCGATGGACAAAAGTGATAAATGGCGAATGTATGGTCTGGTAGATGTCCATCGGTCAGGGGGCCTGACGCAACATCGACAATTAAAAGTTTCAAAAAAGTCAGGGATTTGTGGACATGTACAATGAAATATAGCCTGAAATTTTGTGAGGCAATAAAAATGGAGGTCTGTACATATCGTTTTGGAAATTATCATTTGGTTTTTTCTTCGGTGTTGAAGGAATTGTCACTGGAGTCCACGATCATGTCTCTTACGGATGTTCCGACTGACCATACAAATTCGGAGTCGTCCATGCGTTTGAGGGTAGTGATGCGACCATCCTCGTAATAGGAGCCCTCTTGGACATCGTCGGAAAATGCCATGTCCAACACACGTGTGGCAGCAAGCAATGCGGACCTAACAAATAAGAGGGGTAGTAAGACACGAACCGGAATCGGTTCGAATTCCAAATCGAGACAGTTTACTAATTTTACATTGGCAGTAATCTGTGGGATTAAATTAAAAAATTGGTGCTGAAACGAACCTCAGAAATGGTCGCAAGAAAATATTGATAATCAAACGGAACGGCCCGAAAACATTTCTGTACAATTTGCCGGGCACAACGCCCGGGTGAACACTGACAACAGCGATTTTACTCTGCCGATACCTTGAGGGGTAAGAAGGATTTTAATTTTATTTAATTAAAACACTTCAAAATTCGGCTCAAATATTTGACGTAAATGCTGAGTAACAATTTCGAGTCGGCATATGCTTTGTAGTCATTGACACGACGGCACCAAAATTTTTCTGAAAAAAAACATTTAATTCAATATAACCTAAAAATATCCTTTTCATGGAAATGAAAGCAAAGCCATTAGATTTTTTTGATTTGGCATTTAATTTGTTGTTTTGCCTTCCTTCGTCTTCCAATAGTAATGCCAAATCGCCGGCATGTGCAGTGCACGACGAGAGGAAAACGGCACGGGGCGAAAGCAATTGACTTCGCTCCAACCGTTGGGCAAGAGATGCAAAAAGTTGCGCGTTTGCCAGCACGTTCACCGCTAGATGAGGCTCAATGACGGAGTGGCCAAAGCAATCCATGCGAAAGGGCAGCCAACCAAAAAAGAGGGGCAAACGAAATAGTCAATGGCAATTTCTTATGGATATGCATATTTAAATGCTGTTAAAGCTAATGAATAGAGATACGAATTTTGACAGGGCCGGGTTACCATTTTCAGAAACAACCGGGTTCAGGGCCGAATCGGCCAAACCCTTCCTGTCCACCCTGTTTTTCCAAAAATCACTAGACCCGCTTGTGCAAGCCCTATGCCGAGCCCGGCACTTGAAAAATAGTCCAAACAAGGAAACTGAAAAAGGCAGAGGAAACATTCTCGGAGTAAAGAGCGCATAAACATGCAAGGGACCCACACAATTTGCGAACGAATTCGAACATAGGTCAAAATCAATGTTGAAAGAAGGAAATTGGTTTGTCGGGGCTTATCGTAAGCCGAGGTCTGATGACTTTTGAAAACGAATTTTTTTTTTTTTGCTGCTATTGCCAAGAAAATTTGTTATTCCCAAAAAAAGGAATAGTCACCGGCATCCGGGCACAACATCATCGCCGCGTTCAGCAACAAAAGATCGATGTGAGAGGCGCAAAGTTGGACAGACTCGATGGCTTCAAAAACCTTCAAAAAATATTCCACAAATTCCGAGTCCCAAGAAATCTTAAGAACTTTTTGGGGTCTTTCGAGAAAAAAAAATTAAAGTTCGCTTGGTAGTTCCACCTGCCGCCTATCGCTAAGATCGCATTGGACGAAATGCAATTGATCAGAGGACAATTGAGGTGTTTGCATTCCGATAACAAACACATAAAAATCCAAAGACAGCAAATAGTCGAGAATCTGAACTTAAACATGCAAATAATGCCATGGTTAAAATTAAACAATTCACAAAACTAATTTTTTTCTTAATCCAACAATGTCCAAATTGAAAAGGATAATGAGTGAAGATTGAACTCGCCTCGAGGCCAATCGTTCCATCGGCCCCCGTCAAAACAGCGATTAAAATGTGCTCATCATCCGGGCTCAGTTCATCTTCATTTGCTGCTGATTCTTCTGCTGCTGCTGTTGCCTTTCTGTGTTCAAAAACGCCACCGCCTTTTAGCATCGATGAGCTGCTCTTCCATTCGGCCACTTTTGATTTGAATACTTTGTTTTTGGGCACAAATTTCAGCTTTTCATTGTAATCCGTGTAAAATTCGCAAACAGCATAACAAACACCAATAACATAAACTCTAAAGACCGTAACCACTGCTTGGATATGTGCGATCAAAAGTTCCAAGAAATGTTTAAGCATTGAAAATTCTAAACAATGAAACGATTAATTAAGAGATTATGTAGCTACAAGGGAACGAACACAAAAATTTATAAAAATGCGCATCTTTGAGTGAGAATAAAGATATCTTTTTGTTTGTTGGCTTCTATGATTTGTCCTGTTAATTTTTTTTATTATGCGTTCTATCTGCATAAAAAACTCAAAAACAAAGAATGTCGCCCAAAAGAGATGAAGGGCATAATGAGCCGATTAATCACTTTGTTTAGCCTGACGGAACTGACTCATAAATTCATTTATCAGTACAAATAAACATTTACTAAACAACCAATTGTCCTTTCTTCGTGTGAAATTGGGGGCAGTGTGGTAACGTCCTCCAAATAAAACAGCTGACATTTTCACATTTCTAAAAATTTCCGAATTCCTAGGTAAGAGAATGCTTCAACAAACAATGAAGTGATTAGACCAGCAGAATTATTGTGGAATTAGATTTTTGACTTTTCTTGGAATTATGCCGACTTCGAATAAAAAGCCATTTAATCTTCGCGGTCGATCACCACTAAAAACTGTTGATGAGCCTTTGTTTGAGGAGCCCATTCGATGGAACCAATCAACGCGTCTCTTTAGCAGCAGTTCAAAATCGGAGTCTGAAGAGACCGTCCAACGACGGCACATTTCGGTGACCAATAGCAGCACACCGAAAGGGTTCATCAGCACATTGAAACGTAATTCGCTGAACGCCACGAGCACAGTGCGCAATTCGGAGAAAGACGACGGGGAACGGCGGCGGGAGAACAATGGCGGGGAAATGGAAATTGTTGCAGAGACAGAGGCAAAAGCAGTGGAGCCAAGAAAGACAACAAAAGCGAAGACAACGAAACAAAAAGCGAGACAACGAGATGAAGCCGAAATGGAAGCAATGACCAGTAATGCTTAAAAAATATTTATCAAATTAAATAATTTATTAAATAATTTAAGCGCCTCTGCTAATGGATGTTGTACTTTTGTTAGACGGTTCCACATCAATTACGGAAACTGTATTCAAAGGGCAAATGTTGGAATTCAGTCGGGAATTTGCAAAACAAATGGGGGTGGCTCGAAATGGCAACCATTTGGCATTGGTCCAATTCTCCGGTTATTGCCGAACTGAATTTGGACTGAATGATTATTTCAACACTAAAAGGGTAATTGAACATTAAGTAGAAACATAAATAAATTTTATCTACAATTATCAAACGTTGGAGAGAAATATTGTATTAGGGAATTTATTAAAATATCATTGAAATTAAATAATTAGTTTTTAAATGTAAGCTCGAAGATGCCATTTCACTAATCCGTTATATGAACGGAGGGACTCGACTTGGCGGTGCACTTGACTACACCAAAAGAAAAGTGTTGGATTCGGCGAGGAAAATGCTCCCGACTGTCAACAAAGTGATGGTTGTGGTCACTGACGGCGCATCGGAGGACGACGTGGCCAGTCCGGGTTGAAAAAAAACATATCAAATAGTAAAATAAGCTTTATTTTAAAGCAAAAGCATTACGCGATGATAATGTGCAAATTGTGGTGGTCGGAATAGGGCCAGGAATTGTCCAAAAACAACTTGAGACGGTAAAGTGATTCCCGATTTTTTGAACTGGGACTGAAGGTTCTTGCGGGGATTTGAAAAACTAATATATTCAGAATTCCGGGTTGATAAAAGCTTTGGCGCAGTCCCGGTTTTTGTGAAAAATCCCGGTCCCGTACTATCCCTAGTTTGGTCTTTTTAACTATTTAAAATTTCAGATAATGTTTCAACAAATACTAGGATATGCCAAAATGAAAATAATATTTTTTATAGGTTGCGGGTGGCCTGGAAAATGTGTACACAGTCGAGGACTTTGCACAGTTAAACAAAGCATTGGCCGGACGGCTTAAAACTAAAATTTATGAAAAAATGGTGGAAGATGAGGATGATGAGCCAGAAGAAGGTGTTGTGGACGAGGAGGAGGACAGAAAGAAAGAACAACAAGTTCAGAAGAAGTTCCCTTCAGCGGCATTAATCGACGCCAAAAAAGACAAAAAGAAAAACGAAACAACGAGCAAAAGTGTGTTTTCCGAAGAATCGACTTTCCGGGAATTTTAATTACAAAACGAATCTTTCGCTTTTTATTTTTGGATTTGGCCCAGCCCTGGTGTCGTCCTCGAGGGATGGACATGAATAAATAATTTGAGAATAATTCACATTTTTTCATATCGCATTTCGTAGCCACAAATCGAGCAACTTTTGCAATATTCTCCACTTTTTTCGTCAAGCGCTTCCTCCCCGAATTTGTGCTGATGCACTGAGGCGGCTCTCATCGCTAATTGCCGCGACGTTCCGCTGACCTGTGAAGTTATTTGTAAGAACAGAAAAGGGCAATTGAGTTCTGTTTGGGGTGGTGACACTTTTTATTCCGTCGATCATAAAAAAGGGATTAGCAAGTGATTAATGTGTCGAGAAACTACAATATGAGTAGAGACTGAAATGATTGAGCCCATTTTCCCACAGTGAATATGCATAACCACTTTTGAGTGTTAACCCCTTAAATTCAATTTTTGTATTGTACATCGTCCTCAAGGCCCGAAAAGTGTTCAACCCTAACTCATTTAACGAAGAGTTAAAATTTCCCTTTTAAAAAATCAAATGGGGAGAAACAAAATTCTTATAAACTTTTTGAATTTAAAATTTTCGCTAAACCAAGGGGAAGGAATTTGGAATAAACCAACCACCTGCCGTCCATCATTTAATTTTAATTTTCTTTGCCACCCTCAAAACAGATATTTTAGAATTATTGTTCTTTTCGTTTAAATATGCCAACATATGCATAAAAATGAAAACTGAGGTCCAGGATTCAAAATCAGTTCATGCGAAATTTATTTCGCAAAAGCAAAAAGCATTTATTCCCTTTCTAATTTAAATGACCCCTAAATTGCGATAAGCGAAGCAAAAAGCATTTATTCTCTTTCTATTTATAAATTTACCCTAATTGGCGACTAAATAACTTCCCTTTTCTAGTTTCGCCGGTTTACCCACCTCTTTTCGAATTTTTTGAATTTTCTGCTCAAAGCGTTTCTCTGCCGTCGCCTTTCGTTGTCTTTCTCTCTTCTCGCGTTCCTCCTCCAATTGCTCAAACGACCCGTAAAGTTCCAACGCGCGTTGTTCCAACTGAGAATTTAAACAAAATACAGAACACGATTTACTCTTTAAAATTTCAAAATTTTGACTTTTCAAAAAATTAAGTTGTTTGCACCAAAAATTAAAGGTTTCTAGTCAAAAATCCGATCAGGGAAATAATAGGATTTGGTTCCGGAGGGAATACTTTGGCTTACAATTAGAGGGCTACCTGGCCAGCAAAAAATCTATTTGTAAATGTTTCTTTTGCCTGAACCGTTCATTAGTGGATCTTTTATGCCCGACTTTTTGTTAGTAAGCCATTGTCTATAAGGAAGCATAATAAAAGCGTTTAAACAACGTTCGAAAAGTTCTTTTACAGTATTAGCGCGAAAAAACCTACGGAGGTTTGTTTTCTAAATAATAACTCGGGGAACCATCATTGAGCAGTTTTCGACAGTGTATTGTAACTGTCGTTCACCTGCGGCTTCAAATACAGCTTCATGTCGCCGTAGCGTGCATTGTGCGGGTTCTTTTTGCTGATAAAACGCAGCGAAGGCTTTCGCATGTCCAAATCGCAATCCTTCAGCAAATAGCGCTCTTTTGCTTCTGTCCTGGCGACCAGTTTGTGCTTCTCAGTTTCATCCCTCAATTAATGACAAAAAAAAAAGTTCGACGGAATATCAGCAGAAACAGTGAACGGGGAAGCATGGATTTTGAATCAATTGCCTCACCTGCACAGATCGCAAACCGGGTAGTTGAACCTTTGCCACAAAATCGCATCACTGTAGAGCCTTCTGCCACAGTCTTTGCATTCGTCCGGCGCCACCCAATGCTCAAATGGCCGATCACGATCTAAGATGTACAAAAATATCAAACTAGCCAATGTGGTAAGAATATTCTGTACACTGTTCACTTGTATTTTGTCAAAGTTGCCCCAACAATGCCGACATTTTCCCAATATTAACGTAAACGACTTTAGGTAACAGGCCGACGGCAAATTTTGTTGGGCTATAAATTTTGACTGGCAGCCAAATTCTACAAATTGGTATCATTCGAAAGCTCTAAATTTTAAAAGCTAAAATTAAGCAGAATTAAGCGATTAAAACTCAAAGAAATAGAAAAAATCATCAATTTTTTTGTGATGATTAATCGCTTAAGGAAATTCGAATCCAGAACCAATTCGAAAACCATTTTTGCTTATACCGTCAAAACATATGAACTAATCACTTACGTTTCTTTACATTATCCGAACTTTGTTCTCGCTTCTCTTCACACCAATCATCGTCCGCGTCGAAACCGCCAGCCGTTGCATAACTCTCTTGGTTTTGTCTAAACACATTTTTCTGACAGGCTAAAGAAGAAAAGCATTTTTTGAAACTAAACGAACTTGTACAATTTTTCCACCGCAGGTATTCTGTCATCGCCGCCGCCGCCATTTAAAAAACGTTTCATCCCACCCAGAAGATCTGCTTTGTTTTTGTAGTTAGTAAAAAAAATTAGTAGTTAAAAAATACTCTAATCACAAAAAACCCGAACCTAACCAAAATCAATTACAAATAGCAGAAAATTCAAAATTCAAATGCAATGCGTTGTTGATGTTGACCTTTGAACTCATCTCTACTGATACACATGTTCTGCCTGAAGGCATTTTTCTATAAATTAATCTGCAAAGGCAAATTCACCCCCCTCCCCCCCCCACCCCTTCTCCTATCTCATCTTCATCAGCAGTCCTATATTATAGCGAATGCAATATAAAAGGACTCATTTTTTTTATACATCTGCGAAAAGACACACGCGCACTTTGACTTACAATTAGCTATTTTTTAGTCTTTTGTAAAAACATATATGTATTTAGCTTATAAATTTTCTCTTTTTTTCTTTGCTACTCTGCTCGACTGTTTTTTTTTCGTATTCATAATTAAAATGGCGGACAATGGAAATGGAGAGGCACTGATTGAAGCCGAGGGAGAGAAGGAGGTCAAACAAGAAGTCAAAACTGAAGAGGAGGAAGAGGAACAAAAGCCTCAAGGTGCTTTGAAAATGCCATGATTTTAGAATTTTTGTAATATAAATAGTTTAGTTCCCCAGTTTACCAAAGAGCAAATGGAACGAATTGTGATGTGCCGCACTGTTGAAGACGAAATCGTTGAGGTGGATTTTATTTTATTTGTATTAAGTCAATAAGTTAACTCTTTAGGCACCGTGGTATTTGATGGCCCAGTCAAAGACATTCATGCAAATGTGGTAAGTAAAAAAAATATTTTAGGCCATTATATGCAGATATCCAAAAATTGTATTTTAGGGGAAATCTCGAACTGGAACAAAAGCCCGCCAACGGGTTGACGGATCTCATTTTTCCGCTTAACGAAATCACCACCGATTGCTTTCTGAAGATTCTCGAATGGATGCGCGAACATCACAGTAAAATGGCAGCACTTTTCATCAATTGAATAATTCTTTGTTTTGCTTTTTAAATTGCGTTGGTGTCTTCCCCTCTTCTGCAAACACGAAATCCCAATCAGAGGGACTGGGGCTAAAAACTTGATTATGTACTTCTCTGTATACACCTACAAAATCAATTTTATTTTAAAAGGCTACAGACAGTGAAAGCGAAAACTTTTTAATGGCAAAATTCTAATATGTCAATGTGGGGATACGATGCAAGCATTGTCTGTTGCCTTCTTAAAAACTGGAAACTCTGTTCTTTTAATATCGTTATGTCTTTTTACAAAAGGGAAATAATGAATTTTTTTTTTTCAAAAGCCATATTTCAAATATTTTTTTATTCAGACGTTCCCGAACCCATTCTCAAAGAAGACCCGGTTTCACACGAGGTGGGCAAAAAAGGAATTGCTTTCTGAGGAAAAATAGAAAATTTCAGCGCATTTGGTTCAAATTCACCGATTGGGAGCGACAGTTTTTTGACGTCGATTTTGAGAGGGTCAAAGAATACTTTTTGGCCTCCAACTTTTTGGACATCCGTTCGCTGTATCTCTACTGTAAGTATTGTATTTTATTAAAAATAATCTTGAAAACAAAGTTCCTTGCGCCGTCCTATCCCTTTAGAAATGCGTACAAAAAAGGCTATAAAAACTCACCCTTATCCGACCTCTTTTCTTCGCAACGGGAACTCTAATTTATTAAATGAATAATTGCTTTTATTCTAATCATTTAGGTGCCCAAGAGTGCGCTCGTTGCATAATGGACAAATCGGCGGAAGAAATACGGGAAATGCTTTGCCTGGAGGACGTAAATTTTTTGAATTCATTAAAATGAAGGTCCCATCCATTTTTTCTAGTTCCAGTTTTTATGTTAAATTTAAATATAACTTTTTACATTTTCATAATTTTAAAATTGTTTTTTTTTTCCTTTAGGATTTGACTGACGAGGAAAAGGCGAGAATCACTAAGGAATACGACGTCCCACCAGACTTTCCCATCATTCCGTTGCCGGACACCAGCGACATGCCGGGCACGAGCGGAACGTCTTCATCGGGAACGTCGTCTCAGGGAACGTCGTCGCAATCGTCGTCGTCCCAACCGTCGACCAATGGGATGCCGAAAACGAATGGCGATGGCAAAAGGCAATTCTAAAAGGCGGTATTGTCAAACACTCATTTTGCACTTTTAAGTGCCGATGGTTCTGGCGGTGCCGGTGGCTCCTGTTTGTCGTAACTCGAAGGACCAAAGAGACGGGCAGCTTAATGACGACGACCTTTGTTTATTTTGACGATGTCAGTCAAATGGCCGGGCTTTATACATAAATATTAAAATGATCTTGTTTGTTTTTTATAATTTTTGTTTGACTTTCACTTTAACATAATTCTCATCGCTTCGATTACATACCAAACCTGTAAAAATAAAAGTCATATTCGAATAAGATATTGTTTGGATGGTCAATTCCTATTTTTGACGTTGTTGAACTTTTTCATATTTCAAATTAACAAAAGGGTAAAAGGCAAGTCTAGATCACGAATCTATAGTTCGGATTCGTAATTTTATTATTTTTAGAACTTGTAATGTCTAAATATCCAATGGACTTCGAAGGTGAAGTGTTCAAAAACCGAGACGAATTTTCTTCCTTTTTGTCCGGAACTGGAATGATTAAAGGGCACGAACTCGGTGCAATGAACCAACGTCAGTTTGAATGGTTGATCAGGTGAACCCAGAATTGTGATTATGAAAACCGCCACAGCAAAACCGTTCAATTTACTGCCCTCAGAAATTTATCCACCGATGACATGACGGAATTGCGCCAAATGATGGGACAGTGCGCGCGAAAGGTCCAAAAATAATGGCAAAAAAATGTGGCTGTGCATATCATTAACCTTCCGTAAATTTCCTATGAGAGAGACGGCGGTGCCGTCCGAAATATTGGAAAATATATCCAAGTTTCTTAAGGAAAATAAGGACTAACAAGGGAACGGCGGTGCCGACAGGCACCACCGGAAAAATTTTGAAAATTTTAACGAAATAATTTTCCTTTCCCTTAATGGAGGAAAGAATTTTGTCTTGGGGGTACCCGCTCTTTTTTCCCTTACCGAGGGGATCTTGGGGGTACGCAGTAAAGTTTGAACACATTTATCAGTGGTTATCATTTACATGGGAAAATGACTTCTGAAATTTTATTTAAAAAATTTTCATTGAAGTTTGTAACAAAACACTAAAAGTACACCCGAAAAGCTCAATTTCTATAATCCTAATTTCAAGCTAAAATTGTCAATACTGTCATAGTCCTCCTTTTTTCAGTGTGCCTTTACGTACGGAGGTTCGATTGCAGCCGTTACCTTCAGTTGCCTCGAAATTATGCGCCGAAGGCAAAATTTACCCCTAAAAACGCCGCGATACATTATTGGCTATCCCATCGTAATTCCACGAATTCCTTTTTCTTGGTTTGTCAACGTTTTTTTTTCAGATGCTTCTCACTTCTTTGTCTCTTGGCAGTTCCATTGGTTTTAAACAATCGAATTGTGGCGCGCAAATTCGACACAAAATCGCCGATCTCTACGCAAATGTGGGACCAATTGACCGCTCTAACTGGGCGCTAACTTAGCAATCGGATGGATTCGATTCCCACCGTTATTTTCCCGGTCCCGTTAATTTGGACCAGAGGTGGCTCCGACGCCCGATTCTTTTTCTCATATATACCGGGCTTCACTTGGAAAGTTTTCAAAATAAGACAATCACCAGTCATACCACCACCAATCATTCTCTTCCATTCCATGATTTGGATTTTTTTCAATTTCTCGTACTTTATACCGCCAATTTTTTATCCTCATATTTTTACCAAAACTCGTAATTACTGATCATAAGCAAAGCAAGAACATTGCGATTTTTCAGTAAAAATGATTGAATAACAGGTCCTTACCACTTTCAAACAATGTTTCAGTATGACGCTCAAATTGCTGCTGCCGGCACTCAAATGGCGCCGGGCACCGACGGCATTTCGTTAAAAAAAACTTATGCCCAATTGCGCGAGATGAACCGACTCGGACGACCGATGGAGGCGCAACAGCCGCTGCAACAGAAAAGACGGCAACAACAACAGATAGGGACACAACAGCAACAGAAAACGGTCGAAATGCCAAACGAAATTAAATACCGTTTTCTTTCAAATTTAAAACTTTTGACAGCGTTTAAAATTTTTAAATAATCTAAATTATATTTGTATTGGTACCTAAAATAGACGGTATTGTGCACAAATCAGTTGTTTTGTAGTTTGAGAATTTTTTAATAAATCCCCCAAGATTGTGTCGGCTCCCTTTACCCGCTTTGAATCCTGAACCTTCAAGCATTGGCTTCTTTATTTTTGTGTTTGCTATTTATCATTGAATGTTCGAAGATATGTTTTTCAGAAGGACTACAAAGCGGCGGATGGCACTGGAACCACCAGCGGGGGAATGTCCAACGAGTGGAGCCCTTACGGTTTGGAGGGAGTGTTCGCCGACCCTCCGCCGCCACCGCCGCCTTTCTCTGAAGGTGCCTCTCCGTCGTCGTTTCCGGCGCCCCCA
>JAKKIK010001145.1:0-18801 GCA_024500135.1 Heterodera carotae | reverse complement strand
AAAAAAAGCCAAAAATTTTCTTAACTAAATTGAGGGTGCTCTACACGTTGGAAATGGTTTTGAAGTGATTTGGTTGGTGACAGTTCGGTATGGTCTCCTCGTTAGAGTAATATACAAATCATCCGATAATTTTTGATATCTAGATATTTACTATTTTTTTGAAGAATTTTATCATAAATAAAAATAAATTATTCACTTGTAATTTAAAATTTTTTATACAGGATAAATTGCAAAATCCTTTTCAATTACTTTCTAGTAAATTATAAAACATTTGTGTATATATGTAAAAATATTTTATTAAGAAACACTGCAATCTACTTTATTAAATAGTACAGTGAGTTTTTGTATAAATTCTTTAAGTGAAATTTTTGTTATTTTTAACTTTTTTGGTGGCAAATATAATAAAATAAAATAATAAGCCATTTTATCGTTTTCTTGCTTGGTTTTTTAAATAAGGTTGAGGCACTGTACGAGTTTAAATAAGTTTGGTGCATTCTCACGGTAGCTGTGTGTGCTTACGTACTATTGGTTCACATTCAATCTTTTGTTTTAAACCGGGGTCACATGATTTAAAATGCCTTGGTTTTCTAATTCTATTAATTGTCGTTTTTTTCAGCACAAAATTCATTTATTTTTTTACTTTTCCACTCATTTGTGTAACGTTTTAAATTTAAAATGTATAAACTTTTTCGCAAATCATATGAATTTTAGTTTGGAAAGTTTTTACTTTGAAATAAATTCTATTTTATTATACAAAAATGTTTGACATAAGTACAACTTGAGTGCATTTGATTAGTTTTATTTTCGAAAAAGTCAAATATTTTTATCTCAATTTTAAAGTTTTGCAAGGTGATTTTTTAGCTTTTTAAATTAGTTTTTATTGCTTTATGTAAATATTTGCGTTGCTTTTTCTTGATCTCGTTCTTCTTCTTTTCCATTTTCCGACGGCGCACATTAGAATAAATTTTTGTGTATCGGCAAATTATTCCTTATTAAATTAGCCTATCGTTTAATGACAATTCTATCACCATGATGTCACTTTAATGTTTTACTTATCTATAAAATAATTATTTTCTGCATATTTTTATTATACATATTTTGTTTCCTTAATAAATTTTTAATAATGTTAGGATTGTATTTAGAAGAGTATTTTGTTAATTTGGACAAATTATTAATTTTTTTATTAAATTATTTTTTTAATATCATTACGCTAGTGTCCTCTTCGACGGTGTTTCCCGAACCATATTCCGGTCTTTCCATCCATGATGTTTTTGTTCCACCAATTGTGGCCCAGGGCTGGCATTTTTCGATTGTCCCAAGAGGTCGCTGTTTTTATAATTTACATTTTTCAAATTCATTCAAGCATCTTGGCTCCTTTTTACATGTTTTTAATTATCAACTCAACATAAAACTCAATGAATTTAAATATGTTACTAATATTTTGCGAATATATTTATTAATGCATCCAACTTGAGAAGCTCCGTACTGACAAGACTGCATTATGTTATGATAATCTTCTTGGTAAACATTCAATAAGTTGGGTATTTTTTATTATATTATTTTTTCCATATAAGATAGCTTTTTAATATTCTTGGTGTATTTGTTAAAAGTTATTCATATCCAAGATTATTTAAAATTAGTATATGCAGTATATTTAGCCACTTTTGTTATTTTAATTTTTGTTATGAGAAAAAGAAAAAATCAAGCTTTGTCTGATCATAATTATATTTTTTTTGTATTTATCAAATTTTCTTCATTTTATTGAACTTTTAAATTTGTAAAATCCTAAGCTTGCACATGTTTTGCTTGTTTATTTTTTCATCTAGAAATTTTTATCACTATGCCAGGAGCTTGTCCTCGATATAATTGGTTGAACCAGGTATTTTTTTTGGCAATATGTTTCTATTGTTTTCAATGTATTGATCAAACATTGAATTGTCGCAAAGTTCTAACACAATTAGTTTTAAATCTTTTTGTTTTATTTATTAAATTGTATCTTTTGTCTTTTGACGTTTGGAGAATTAGCTTTGTGATTTTCACTGTATTAGTTTGTTACAATAACCTGCTATGGCCCACTTCGTGGTAACTTACTCTCTTGACGCTCTTATATTTTTGATTCCCGCATTTTTTATTCTAATGCACAAAATAAAATTGACTTTAGGTTAATGCATTTTATAAGACGCTTAGAGTTTGCTCAAACAATTGAAATAATTTTTTTTCTTTTTTCGTTAAATTATTCCAAAGAGCCTATCTTCCTTCTCTAATTGCATAATGTATGTTATCGCCTTAATTAAATTTCACAGATTAGAAAAAATATTTCTGCATTTTAAATTATTATCTATTTAATAGTTTTGTTTAGTATGTCGAATTTTAAGTGAATCTATTAGTTTTATTTTATCCGATAAAGCATTTAAAATGATGGAATTAAGCTGTTAAAATTATTATATTTTAAATTAGTTCATTTTTATTATACTTTTACTTTCAAACGGCGATTCGAAGTATCTGTTATCCTTGCTGAATGACTATAAAAGAATGCTTTTTTATTTAATTTTATGCATTATTAATATCTTCATTAGGCCCGGTTAAACGTGTCGCACAAAGAAATCTTCACCCACTTCAGCCTTGGATTGATTTTACGCGTTTTTAACTTTCTTTTTATCCATTTCTTTATCAATTGCGGCAGTGATAAGAAGCCAATTTAAAACGACAAAAATAAAAGCACGAATAATAAGGTTCTTTATTCTTTTAAAATAGGTTTGAGTAAAATTAAATTATTATAATATTTTTCCATAACATTTTGACAAATTATATGTTTTAAATATTAACTAATTGACATATTTAAAAAAGCCTGTTTCTTCAAATAATCTCAACGTTATAAATTGATGATAGATTCTTTAAAGATTTATTTTTTATTAATCTAATTTGCTGTACGAAGTTTTCATCACCATGGCGGATTAGGACATTTTAAAATGCATTTTTAATTTTAACCTCATCATTGAAAAAAAGTAAACTTTTTTTCTCAACTTTTGGGCTGTTAGATATTGTTGAATCGCGCCATAAATGTAAATGGGTAATTAATATTAATAAGATTCTGAATTTTTTAAATACTGATTTATTTGGTTATTGTTTTCACGAAATTTAGGGTTTTTACCTCATCATCGTTCGGTTTAATTCAACTCGACTATGGAATTATTGTCAAAGAATAATATGTGCGTTAAATCTTTAAATGAGTTATTGTATAAAGGATGAATTTTTGTGAATTTATTATAAATGAATGTTGTGATTGGTTAGTTTTTTGCATTCTTATGGCTATTTAAATGTTTTTGTTTTTTTCTTCATTCTTAAAATTGTTTTTTGTATTTTTATGTTTCCAATGAGGGAGATGAATCATGAATCATTGTTAATTTTTTTTTAATTTTGGTTTTTTAAATTTTACGAGCATGAATTGTTTTGTTTTGATCATTTGCCGTTTAGAATCATTGATTTTATGGGTAAAATTTTTATTCTTCAACATTTGTTAAATTGATTTTCTTGCAAAAACATTTGGTTTGGAAGATTTCTAGGTATATGATCATTTAAGTGATTTGTGTTCTTGTTTACGCACAATAAATTTTGTATGTTTTCAGCTTAAATTTAAGCGACACTTTATGTTTAAATAAGTGACCAAAAACACCTATATTGGATTCGTATAATTTTAAAATTATTTCATAGCTAAAATTGGAATTTTGAAAAGATTGTGTAAATTTTATATCCTTTACGCTAATTTAAAAAATACGATAGTAAGCGAATTTTTTGGTAAATTTTTTTTTTTATATTTGGAATGAAGGACAAACTGATGAATATTTTTAAATTTATAAACAATTTGGTATTATTTTTAATTGTCAAGTTTATTTTAGTTTATAAAAATATATGCTTGTATAAATAGTGTGTTTGTTATAAAAGCAAAGTTTGTTTTTATCCACAACATTTTTTCTACTTAGCTATTATATTTAAATTTTTCACATCTTGTTGCCTTCAATTATGTAGTGGAAAATATTTTATTTTCCTTGGACAATGAATTATAATAATGCAATAATTGTACGACTCGGCGCTTTGCGTCAAAATTTTTTAAACTTATTATGTTCTAATTTCATTTTTTTAATATGAATTACGGTCTTAAAATTTCACAGTTCTTTATTTTTACATTGAGCTACTCTGTGTTACAGTTAAAAATGACCGCTGCCAGATAACCTCTCGCTTAATTTTAACCGTTACGATACGATTTAATGTGAACCTAGAATATAGTAAGAATATTTATAAATGTGATATATTTATTAATTTGTAGTTTACTGTTAAATTAAGCAAATATGTTTATTGTTTTTTTAATTTATGTTTTGCTTTTTACGCCACATAAATATTATTTTGATTAACTTGTGCCCTATCTCATGAAATGATGTTCGGGCAGAGAACGCAACCTATTGTTTATCAAGGTATTCTTGATTAAAAATGCGCTAATATTGTTAAATTAAAACATTTGCAAAAATTATATTTATGTAATTTATTTGTAAGATTTTGTGTATGTCCGTCCACCTATGAAATAAATTTTCACTCTTGGATTTGTCTAGATTATTATAAGTCCTATTAATTTTTATATTATATTTCACTTGAATTTGTTTTCAGATTTTCTTTTTTTTAATGAACATTTAAATTTGTAAAATCCCGATTGCTGGCTTAAGTTTTGTGTATCACTGGGTATGTCTTCGAATTGATTGCGACATGTATCTATTTTTTATCAAGGTATTGATCAAAGCATTTTTTACTGTCACTTAGAAGTGACTGGGTTAGGCTGTTCTTGAATCACATCTTGTGAATTAGAAAATTTTATGATATAGGATTAGTTGTTGAAACTTTTAATAACAATTATGTGAAGTAAAATTGTTTGCGATATAATATATCAGTCTTTCACGTTGAAATCTTATTCCATTGTCGATATTGGTGCTTTTAGATTTTATAATATTATGTAAAATTATTTTACATTCAATATAATTTATTTAATTGTAAATTATTAGTTTTTTTATTCTAAAAATTAATCGATAATTGGTTAGCAATTATTAAGTTTAGGCGCTTTATCGTGTTTGCCGGAACGAGAACTTGATGGAAGCCAGCATCCTTTGCTTGATGTGATCATTTTCATTTAGAATTGTTCTTTTTCTACTTTTTACATCTTAAATAATTTTTAGGTTTTGCTTTTATATCATTTAGGCAATCAATCATTATTAAGCATTTTATGATTCATGGTCTTTGTGTGTTGTGATTCTATTGCCATTTAGTGGTATTTTGAAGTAAATGTTTTCCATAATTGTATTTGCTAAAAAAAAAATTTTTTGGATTCATAAGCATCTTTGCTTAAGATCGTTGTTCGAATAACCTCTTCTTAATCTTTGACCAGTGTACGAATGTCCCCGTTCATGTTGTCTTATGCGTTTTTGTTAGCGGCACATTCGGCTTTTATGTATTAATTAAGTAAATAGAAAGCCTAGTTTGCTGTTGTAAAATTATTCAATGAAATTACATATTCTAAGTTTACATATTTGCATTTATTTTTATTGTTGTAAATTATAAAAATCACAGTACTTTATATGATTCAAATAAGTGACGACAAAAGGTCGCGTAAATACCTATTGTTAATCACTTATGATAGGCAATTTTATCTGTTTTTTTAAAGAATCTAATTTGAAAGTAAGTTTTATAATTTATTACCTTATTTATTAATAAATAATTTCTGTTGAAAAAAAGATAAAAATGCGTCTTGATTTTTAAATTTACTTAACTTGGAAACATGTAATATTATTAAAAGTATTAATTATTTAAAATTAGATTTTAGTTACACAATTTATCGACCGATGAATTTAATTAAACTTGATGCTTTTGTATTAATAAGACCTGTATGCCTTCATTTAAATTTTTATTATTCTATTGGAAATACATAGTTACTATTATGAACCTGCAATCGATTTGTAATAATTTTTTGCCATTTTATTTTTATTTTCATTATTATTTTATTGTGATCTTGTATAAAGTCAATTTATTTACTTTATATAGTCTTTATTCATTTAGTATGATGCTTATTTTGTTTGCATTAAATAATTATTGAAATTTAAACTTTTTCGTAATTAGTTCTCTATAATATTTATTCCACTGGTTTGTTTGGTATTGAGATATGTATAAAACGCATAAACCTATATTTGTAATCGTTTTTAATCGTGGATTTTCGTAAGTTCATTCCAATTTTTGGTTTTTTTGCTTTTGATAGAATAGAAACCCATTGCCCAATGTATTATTTTATCCACGTTTAACGTGTTTCTAACTTTAATGTTTTAAATTAAAAATATAAACACTTAATGCGATTAGTATTTTGTAATTTCACTCGATAGTTATCTGTAAATAGGTGAACATTTTATAAATTTATATATTTTGTTGTGCTTTTATTATTTTGTTTTAGTGTCATGCTTTTAAAAAAAAATTTTTATAGTTATTCTTCACTAATTAATCTCCAAGTTCGTTTTACAATGATTCCTAATGTTTTATTAAAAAATAATTTAAAAATATACATATCAAAAATATATAGTGTATTTTGACTTATTGACTGGTATAAATTATTTTTACGACTAATCAATCTGTTTATTATAGTGTAAGTGCAAAATTTTTAAATTTAGGAATTTTAAGCACATTATTTGTTCGAAGTCATCGCAAATTTTACATTGATGCATGATTTTAAAAAGATAATTATTCGGCCTTAATTAATTCAAAAAATTTCATTGGGTTTTTTAGTTTCAATAATTATAATCACTCTTAGTTAATAAGATGAAATTTTCTAAATAAAATTTAGTAAAATATATTTTTTTACCATTGCAACTTTGTTATGAGTGCATGTTCCAGCAACAAAAAGAGTCCGTCGTTAAGAGACATTGTACTTATTACTGGTACAACATTATCTTTCTTTATATATTTTAAGAATAATTCTTTATTTGATAGACACACGAGAAGCATTTATTTTTATTCAGGCATTTTGCCGTTTGCAAAATGCAGAAGATTTGCGTAAAGTTCAATAATTTGTTTATTTGACTACTAGAATAATTAACTTAAAGAATATTGAGTTTCAGATTTCCCTATCGTGTTGATTGGTTTCGTTTAAAACTTCTATTCTCGCTTTTCATTTTGTAAGTTTTACAATCAATAAAAAATTTTATATGCAAGGCCCTTCAAGATTTCAACATTCGATTATTGTTTTGCTTGAGATTTTATATTTATAATGTTTTTATGTATGGGTTCATAATAATTTGTTTAATGAATATCTAGCTTTAATTTAATATTTGCTTAAATTATCCAATAAAAGTATTTAATATTTATATTTGATATTTTCGGCATTCGGATGCTTAATTTTGGTGGTTCCTTCTCTTAGCAATTATTTAAGTAGCAGAGTTTTAATTTAAAATGTTTGTTTTAGTTAAAAGCGGGTTCAACTTATTTACAGTATAACTTATTCAGCAAGTAAATTTATGGCCAAGAATTCTGCGCACAGAAGACAATTTTTTCGCATTAAAAGCAATTTGTTTATTTTTTTAATATTTGATCTTTATCACTGAAACTCATTCATTTATACACAGTTATTTTTATTCATTTTAGTAAAGAAATTAATTAGACGTAAAATTGATTAAATTTATATTTTTGATAAATTTTATTTAAATAAACGAGCTTCATGATTTTATCAATATTTTCCGTTGAATATTTTAAATTCACCATCCTTTTTAAATTTTTACAACATGATTATGTATAAATTATAATACTCATTTGTTGAATTTCTTTATAACATGATTTATATTTAATTAGGAATAATCTTATGAGTTATTATATTAGAATTCTATATTTAAAGTTATTGGATGTATTAAAGTTAATGATCAAATTTTGCGCTTTGGGCTCACTGAGTATTATTTTTATGTTCCTGAATTATTGCATTTAATTATTCGGATTTACAATGCACATATTGTGATACACTCGCTGTAGTATGTGTGGTCTTTGTGATCATGAAGTTGGTCCTCTTCATGCACTGCCATGCTTTTCTTTTTGTCGCGGTTTTAATATTCAAATAGCAAAATTTATATATATTTGCCTTATTTTAATGCTAAAATCAATTAGCGTATGACCATTTTTATTGCCTCTTGATCATAGTACATAAATTAAATAATTCCTTATTATTTTGGTCAATGTATTAATTAAGGTTTCCAAATGTTATGTTTTATTCGAACTTGTCCATGACACATGCTGCACAGGCACCTAAAATGGGAATTGTCGTGGCTGGCATTGATGATTTTTTAATCATCAACATATTAAATATTAATTTTTTTGTTTTAGCGTTTGAATACCATGTATGTGTTAGTATTCCCATTTATTTTAGCAGATTTACTGCAACTTTAGTTAGAATTAAATAAGCTTTAGCAATAATTGTTGGCTCATTGAAATTTTATATACTTTGATGTTATAATTGGTGTATATCGATTAATTTTACTTGATAGTGATCGTTTTAGTGTGAATTATGCCTCACTCTACTGCAATTCGGGCTGAATCTACTAATCTATTTAATTTGATTATATACTAATGGTTGACCATTATTGTATTTTTATTTTTTGATTTGCAATTTTTAAATTTCATTGATTTGTTTGTTATTATTTTACAAATTTTGTACATTCTTTACAATTAAATAACTAATTTGGTAATTTGATATTCAAAGGTTTTAATATATATTTTATAACTGTTTTTTTATAATTAATTAAAGATATTAATTGGTTTGTTTCTAAAATTTCCTAAATTCATTGTCTACTAAGCCATTCTTTAGGTTTTTTCATAATTATTTCCTCGAATGGTAAATGAACGACTTATTCTATTACTTATGCATTTATTAAATTAAATAGGCATTTAAACCAGAGCTGCCATTTGTTCTTATTTGTAAGAAATGCTCTTATTTTAGCTCTTTGTTCTTATTTTGTTCTTATTTTTAGGATTTCAAGGGAAAACTCCGATTTTGAATGGTAATTTTTGAAATAAAATTGTTTTTTGAATCGAATTTATCACAAAATCTTTACAAGATTCAATAAAATATTCAAAAAAAAAATTTCCCGTCGGTGCATAAAGCACCGCCGGATCAATTCCTCTTGACGATTTCTGCTTTTTATTCTTATTTTGTGTGTCTTATTTTTTGAGCCAAATAAACTTTCAATTTTTGCCTTCAAAGGTGAAAATAGATGAAATAAGGACCAAATTTTGTTAACAAATCCAGTCACTTTCTTTCAAAATTTTCTCGGCGGCGCCTATCGGCACCGCCGCCCCCCCCCACTCCACCCCAAAGAAAATAGTATTTCTAATGAAAATAAGACACGAAAAAATGTAGAAAATGTAGCAATTCTGTTAACAAATTCATTTAAATTTTCAAAAATTTTTCTGGCTGCGCCTACCGGCACCGCCAGACCCCACCCAAGCAAGTCGCGTTTTTCTTTTTCAAGCCCCAAATTGCTCAAAAAAACTGTTGGCGGTGAGAAATATGTCGCAAATGACGATATTGTTGAATAGAATGCGAGATTAAGCCTTAAAACAACGTTTTGAAAAAATATTCTTATTTTGAACCTCAAAATCTTATTTTTACCCTTTGATGTTCTTATTTCCGAAAAATTTCAATGGCACCTCTGATTTAAACATTGTATTTTTGGTGCTTATGAATAACGTCTATTTTGGACTTACATTGTTACTTTCTTTTTTTATTTATTCAACTTGTTTGCATTCCATTGCTTAATTCCATTGCTGCGAATAATTTCTATTAATCCAATCCTTAATATTCTTGAATAATTAAAATATTAATAATTTTTTTTGGTTTGGTTTTCATATTGAATTAAATTTTAACTAATCATTTGATACCAGATTCATATTTTTTTTTGTATTTTATTTGACCTGTTCTTCTATTTTTTTATGCCTGGTCTGGAACTCTTAAATTTTTGATTCACGCATTTTATTTTTTATTAAAAATCGCAAATTAAAACTGTCGTTTTAGGTCAATACATTATATAAGAGATTTATAATTTCCTTACACGATCAAAAGAATTTTTACGTTAAATTTATTCCAAAGAGCTTATCTTCCATCTCTAATAGACATAATTATGTTATAGTTTTAATTAAATTTTAAGATTTTAGCATAAAAATTTCCGCATAATAATTATTGTCTATTCAGTTTTTTATGATTCATATGCCGAATTAATCATTGATTTAATAGTTTTACGTAGATAAATTATCATTTACAATAAATTAAATTGTAGCCAATAGAGAAGCATAGATTAGATTTGATATAGCAATTTTTTTAAATTCAAATTTAAAAATTCCATTAAAATGTGTTTGATAATTTAGATTAGCGCATTTGTTTCTTGAGGATAATCAAATAATTTCTGTTTTTCCATTTGGAAAGGCTAAACCTTTTTTTTGGTTTCTGTTTTTTATTTAATTTTATCATTTTTTATTTAACAAAATCTCAGGTAAAAGGAAAATAAAAGGTGTCTTTATTTTATTGTGGTATCTTATTCATCTCGAATAATAATTTTAAACAAGCATTCCAGCATTCCAAAAATAATCCGCATAGGCGGTGCCGATACGATAGGCGCCGCCGGGAAATTTTATGAGAATTTAGCTGCTTTTCTTATGAAAATTTTTTTATAAAAAGACAGACCATATACCATTAATAAATTCCAATTTTAAAATTAAATCGTATACAGAGTTATTTTAACCCAGAGATATTTTAATTCGATAAAAATATAAGAGAAATTTAATAGGTTTTTCTCTGATAAGAATCATAAAAGTAATTTTGACAAACGTTGGATTCGAACCCACACCAGACATTTATGGCAATAGTAATGGCAAATTTTAAAGGAAAATAGTTTTTTAATTATAATACTTTTATGAAGTAAAAATATTTTCATGTACGTATTGCCATGACACCGTTCTGCTTGGCATTTATAGTAATATTTTAACAGAAAATTTGCTTATGCAATATAAGGCCAAATTTTTAAAGTAATTATTTAAGAATTTTGGGTGGTAACAACATTAATTAATTTAGCTTTGTGTATTTTACGCTTCAAATATTATTAATTTTATTTTTTTAGTTTTTATAAGCGCTATTCTTTTTGTTATGTTCTGATAAATCCCCATTTTTTTTTAATTTTGTAAGGCGAATTTTTGGTCATTTAAATAAAAACTTTTTCTTACAAAATTAAACCTTTTTTAATTTTGGATTTTACTCTATTACACTAAAAATACATTTTCAGCAGATTTATTTAAATTTTAAGTCAAATTATTACATTAATACGTGGATATTCATATTTTTGTTTTTTGATATGAAGCATTATAGATTTTACTTAAGAAACTATTTGAAATTTTTTATATTTTGCGTTGTTCAAAAATTATGTTTAAACTTTTATAACGTTTTTTATCTTTTATTTTTATATGATAATAACACTTTAATATTCATGCCAAATAGGCTTCGGATTAAATATTAAATAATTAACAAATTGGGGGGGGGGGGGCGCAAACTTGAATTGAATTGCGTTGAGTTTTTGCTTTTCTTCTTTCGCTGATTATTGCATTCAAATGCAAATTTGTTATAACTCGATATTTAATTAAACCATTTAAACAAAATTTTTAATTATTATATACATACTAAGTGCCGCGCATACATTGCTAGATGCTCAAACTCTATTTATATTGATTAAAGATCGAACAGAAATTTGGCAATTTGATTTTTTTAAGAATAATATATATAAATCATCGACATATTCTTAATTTATTATTGGTCTCGCATCTCGGTTTATAAATTTTGTTCTAATCTCTTCTAAGAAATTTTAATAAAAACATTGGTAACTTTTTCAAATTTTTGTTATTGTGAATTTAACTTTTTTATTTTAAATAAGTGCTGCAGCCCCGCCATCTTCGTTGCCTAAACTCTCATTCTAATCGGTGATCACATTTAATAGTTCAGCGAACCAAAACTTCAGCTATTCCATCTGCTCCATACTCAAAACATTGATCTATTCTTCAGATATGTACTTTAAATATGTCTAAACACGAATGATTGATTAGCATCCAAATAAAAAATTCCATTTTATTTGATCATTTAAAATATGTGTATTTTTTTACCTTTTCTGGTGCTAAAAGAAACTGAATTATATTACTGTCTCACACCTTTTTACTTCGTTTTTAACTATAAAAAGGTTATGAAGAATTAATATTAAATTAATAAATTCCCATAAGATATTTAAAACGACTATGTTATCCAACTCAAGTATGATTACATTTAAATAAATAAATTATAATGACAATATCATTTTTTTAGTGCTAGAGTTTTTTTTTGTAAAAATTTAAGTGTAAAATATTAATTTTACTCATACTAAAAGATTTTGTTAATATTTTATATAAAGTTGCAACTGTATATTATTAAGATATTTTTTATCTTTGTTTGGATGTCATTCTGTTTTTTTAACTTGTTGGTTGATATTTAATTTATTTTAAAACATTTAATTTATACAGGGTGAGCCAAAAGTTTGCGGATACAGCTTTTTGCCAATATTTTTAAATAGAGATATAGAAATAAAACAAAACAGTCTGGTAGATAACATAATTGAATACAACAACCATTAATAAATTCAAGATTACCCGCCCTTTCATTTGATACAGAGTCGAAAGTGCACGGAAAAAATTTAGGCTTTGGCTCGCACCTCCCGGACCGACATTTTATTCAGTCCTAACTCTTTTTTGAATAAACCAAATTAAGCATTCTTAGTATCATTCGAAATCTCTAAGTATTCCCTGTTTTATCCCAAAAATTAAGACAATTTAGCTATGTTTTGGAAAGTTATGGTAAAAAGATTGACAAAAACCGGATTTGCTCAAATTTCATTACTTTTGAGGGCATAACTTTTTTATAAGTCAATTAAATTTTTGCTTTAAAGGCCCACTAATAGAGAACACTTAGATCTTTTGAATGGTACCAAGTAGGCTTAATTTCGTTGGTTGTAATAAGAGTTATGCCCTTGACAACATGATCCGAAAAATTTGTGTTTAAAAACTGGATTTTTGACATCTCAGCGGGACCCATGATACACACTCAGTTGAATTTTTAAAATTATTATTTCGGGGTTTTGTTAGCTCAATTTCTTTGCTACAGTTCTTAAAAAATTGAAGTTCTAAAGAAAAGTTTTGGTCCGGTAATGAAAAAATGCGGTCAGGGAGGTGCGAGCCAAAGCCGAAATTTTTTCCGTGCATTTTCGACCTTTTATCAATAGAAAGGACTGATAATCTAAAAACTATTAATAGTTATTGTAGTTAGTTATGTTAGCTATCATTTGTTTTTTGTTTTATTTCGAATCACTATTTTAAAGAAGTTATGGGAAAAAAGCTGTGTCCGCAAACTTTTGGCGCACCCTGTATAAATATTAAACTCTCACAATTTCATTTTACCTTTTTTTCGAATCCGCAATTATATGGTTTTAGATATTTTAAAATAATAATTGTGCCTTGGTTTTCTAAGATATGGAGGTTTTTTACTTCATTTATCTATTTAAATTTAAAGGTTTTTTTGTTATTAAAAGTCATTTTGGTAATTATTTTTAGGCTTTTTTGTCATTTGGCCTTGCTAACCCGAATGTTTTGGTTCTACTCTTTCACCAAGATGATGTTCTCATTGTTAACCAATAAAAATTACAAATATTTTTTTTGGTCCAAATTTATTTTTGCTTTTATTATAAACTATTTTCCTTCAAGTTTAATTTTTATTTCAATTATTTTTATTTTTAATTGAACCAATAATTATTGGCTTTATATATCGTCAAAAATATATTATTCGTTTTATGTATTTAATAAGAAATGTATGATTGACTTTCAATATTCATTTTCTTGTCATTGTCTTACCTTATACCTATGTAACTGTTCAATTAAATATTTAATATTTCTATTAATTTTTGTTTCTTTCAGTACCAAATTTATTTATTTTTATATTTTTACACTCTTTTGTGTACTTTGTGTGATAAATTTTATTAAAGTCATTATTACTTAGATATTATGGAAACCAGTCAAAATTGTCATATAATATATTTGGATATATCTTTTTATTACAATATACTAGATGTGAGTAGAACCAATTAAATCGATATCATCGATTGTTAGACTTATATGTTTGGTTTTGAATACAAGTGCAATGGAAAGCAAGAATTTAATTTTTGAAGTATCATGTTAAATTTGACGCTAAAATCCATCTACCTAATATATAAGGAAATGGGAGGGGTAGAGTGTAAAATGAGTTTACTAGGAGAACGTCTGAACCGATCCGAGATTTGGATAGCTCATTCGAAAGAGGCGCTCTCTCTGCGTCGAACTATCCGTGCAGAAAAAAATAGTTCCAACAAAAATTTTTTGTAAATCGGGGTTGAAGGTTTTTTGCTGGGGAAATTTTTTCTTTTTTTGCCACTTTTCATGCCGTGCCAGTTGGCGGCCTGCATGTATGGGTGGGGTGTTGGTGAGGAAAAGATGCAACAGGAAGTTGCGCAGTTTTTAAAAAAAAATTTGTTCGTTTTGAACAGACTTAAAGAGGTGGGACCCCTTTAGCCCCTGGGCAGGGTAGGCCTTTTTGGGGCAAAAAATTCGAGTCTTTTGGTTTGTGTTTTGTGGGTTTTGTAGTTAGCGGGACGGCTCTTGCAAACAATTTGTAGAGCTTTTGAAGGCGGACATTTTAAAAAAAATTGGGTCGAGTTTGGTCCAAGTTGAGTGGGTGAAGTTGCGCACAAAAGTTTGAAAATGCAATTTTTCCATTTTAAAAATTTTGTCCGTTCTGGTAAGTTAGGCAACGCTGAGGCATTTTTATATAAAAATTCGGCCCAAAAATTTTCAATTCCCGATAGTCCGAGTTTGGTCGAACCGATTCCGGCTTTCAATAGCTCATTCGAAAGAGGAGCTCATTCTGCGTCTTTATAACCTGATAAACAAAACAAGTTATTACAAAATTTCAAGAAAATTTGCGATTGAAGCTTTTCTGTAGGGAAAATAACCGAACCATGCATTTCCTAGCCCACGAGGTGCGCGAGCGAAGAGAGGAGCGAAGCGGAGCGATGAGAGAGTGCACCGAGCAGGCCGATCATTTATTGTAAAGCATATTCAAAGCCGGTCGTACCCCTAGGGAGGTGCACCAGAGCTTCGGTTTCTGCATTTCGCGCCAGCTTGGCCGCCTTGGTGTGTCTGGGCCGCGCTTCGCGCGGCCCAGACACACCAAGGCGGGCATTGGCGCGGAACTGCAGAAACCGAAGCTCTTATGCAATTACTTGCACCCAACCCAGGTGGCTCACTATAAGCCTGCTATAAAAGAAAAAAAATCGAAAACCACACATTTTCCGGCAAGACAAAGCTGAATTCCTTGCTTGCGTTTTTCTTATATCAAGACTAAATACCGTTGCCCTACAACAATTGCAACCCAAGATTGATCGTTCCACTTTATCTTCCCCACCCCTCCCGCCCGCTCCAAGCTTTAAAGAATTTAAATTTTTAAAATTTAAGAATAGGAACCTTTTATTCTGTTTGATCAATTTTTTTGTTCGATTTTAATTAATTAATAAAGGGATAATTTGTCTTTATATTTTGCGTTTACTTTTGGTTAAATCATATAAGCTTAGGCCTCAGTTTTAGGCCTAAGCATGCAGCGCACTGGATTAGGCCTCAGTTTTAGGCATCAGCGTTAGGTCTAAGCATGCAGCGCCCTCGGATTAAGCCTCAATTTTAAGTCTTAGCATGCAGCGCCCTCGGGTTAGGCCTCATCTTATAAGCATGCAGCGCATTCGGATTAGGCCCACGTTTTTAGGCCTAAGCATGCATCGCCCTCGGATTAGGCATTAGCTTAGGCCTACGCATGCAGCGCCCTCGAATTAGGCGCCAGTTTTAAGCCTCAGGTTTAGGCCTAACCATGCAGCGCCCTCGAATTAGGCCTCGGTTTTAGGTCTAAGCATGCAGCGTCCTCGGATTAGGCCTCAGTTTTAGGCCTAAGCATGCAGCGCACCCAGATTAGGCCTCAGTTTTAGGTCTAAGCATGCAGCGCACTCGGATTAGGCTCCAGCTTAGGTATCGACGTCTAAGCATGCAGGGCCCTCGGATTAGGCCTCAGTTTTAGGCCTAACCATGCAGCGCCCTCGGATTAGGCCCCAGTTTTTAGGCCTAAGCATGCAGCGCACTCGGATTAGGCCCAGCTTAGGTCTCGACTCTCGGCTGCGTGGTCAATTTTTAAAAAATTTTTTGCAAATGGCTAGAGCCAGCTGCTAATTCAAAGCCACGCATGCGTAGCCGACGTAGTCGGCTAGTTTTAATTGTAGATATAAATTGCCTCTTGAGACGATTCGACAAAAAAATCTTTACTTTACAGTTGCTGTATAGCCAAGTTTTTATTTATTTAAAATTTTTTTTCTTTGGCTTTTTAATCTTTGTCTTTGTTTCTTTGTGGTCCGCCCGCAATATTAGGCTTTTGGCTCAAATATTTTTAGTCATCCGTATTTATATAACTTCGTACTTTGACTGTTACTACATAAACTTTCCTTTAATTAATGTCAATTGTGGCTATAGTCGACTTCTTAATTATTTTGTAACTGATTAATTAACCATTTTGTAAATAAAAAATCTTTTGTTTTTTTCTCTGCTTACAATTCGGTGCTTTATCACCATAGATATATGCATTTTTGCCGCATGCAGCTTCATCCTAAAATTTATATACATGTAGAGATAAATGTTTTCATTTTTTTTCTTTCTCAGTCAAATTTGCACTTAATTTGTCTTGACATATGGATTTTGGATTGGTATTGTAAAACAAATGAGTCGAGGATTTAAATTATATTGATGCATTCAAATGCAAATTTTTTATAACTCGGTATTTAATTAAACCGTTTAAACGAAATTTTCAATTATTATATACATACTAAGTGCCGCGCATACATTGCTAGATGTTCAAACTTTATTTATATTGTTTAAAGATCGAACAGAAATTTGACAATTTGATTTTTTTAAGAATAATATATATAAATCATCGACATATTCTTCATTTATTATTGGTCTCGCATCTCGGTTTATAAATTTTGTTCTAATCTCTTCTAAGAAATTTTAATAAAAACATTGGTAACTTTTTCAAATTTTTGTTATTGTGAATTTAACTTTTTTATTTTAAATAAGTGCTGCAGCCCCGCCCCCTCTTCTGCAATTTGCTCTCGAAACATGAGCTTTAAACATCATTAATGGACGGGATGCCTTCTCTGCTGTTAGAGCATTGTTTTAGTAAACATTTTTACAAAATATTTTTTTACTCATTTAATTTAAAAGAACTAATTTGTTAATATTTGTTTTGAAATTTTCTCATAATTGTTCTTATTACCATATATTATAACAAATCATATATTTTATAATTTCTTTAAAAAAAGTACTTTTCTTTTGAGTTCCGCAAATTTAATTAAATATAAGAAGCAGATATTTGAACATAAGATAAGCATGTAAAAATTATTTAAATTTTTGTATTATTTATCAAGAATTGAAAGTAGTCGAACAAACCATCCTCCTTTTTTGTATTCTTTTCTTAGCCTCTTTTCGGTACTTTTCAGTATCTAAATCCTTGATGAACAATATCTTGACCAAAAAGTCTGTGATGATTAAAACAAAAACACTTATTTGTTAGTGCAGCAGGATGGGAGTAAGTTTTGAATTGCGATTAAATCATGAAAAATCAGTCATTAAAATTTATTAATATTGAATTCTTAATTTTCTCAAACGCGTAACTTTATTTGTAATATGCAATTAATCAAAAAAGAATGCCAAATTTTAGGAAGTTTGACAATTTTTGTTGCAATTCAGTCAGTATTTTTTTAAGCCGTTTATACGATATTTAAAATATTATATCGGTTCATAATTTTTTGTTACAACTCGGAATCTTACTCTGATTGTTTTTAATAAACATATTTAAAACAATCATCTCATTTTTTGTTTGTGTGTGATAATTAGATTTTTTATAAGATAGAACTTCAATCAAATTACGCATATTTATGTTTCAAAATTAAAAGCATTTAATTATCTATAATTGTTTAAAAGTAAATTTTGAATATTACTTCATATTAATACAAATCATATATTTAATAATTGTTTTAAAAGGGTCTTTTCTTTAAATTTTTAACAATTATATTACCAATTATTACATAAAGTCCCATGGCAGACTCTAGCCTAGAATTGTTGTTCTACTTAGCATGGAATTGTTGTCACAATGGCTTTAACGCCAATATTTAATATTTCATACCTATTATTTATTATTGCTATAGAAATTCAAAATTTTAATGTTTTTGCATTTGTAAAGCTCTTTTTTTTATTTCTATTTTTTTGAAACAAATGCATTTACATTAATAACATATTTAATTTTTTGTTTCTTTATTTTTTTCGATTATTGTTATTTTTAGCTATAAAAATTTATTTTCGATAAAATTCATGAATAATCCGGATCGGTTTATCAAGATGGCATTTAGGTTCATTGAATAATATAAAGTTTATTTTGATTATTCAACTGTTCATCAATGTACAATTTTTTTTAGCCACATGATAAATTTTTATTGTTATTGTTTTGGTCATAATATCAAATTCAGCAATTGATTTTGAGTGGAATACATTTAATCTTTATTTTATTTTGAATTAATTTCAGTTGATTTTCATAAAATGTTTCTGAGGCGGTTA
>JAKKIK010001144.1:0-18804 GCA_024500135.1 Heterodera carotae | reverse complement strand
CGGTTTCGGTTCCGGTTTTTTCGGGTTTTTTGGCTTTCGGTTTCGGTTTCGGTTTTCGGGTCTGACTTTCGGTTTCGGTTTCGGGTTTCGGGTTTTTTCGCTTTCGGTGAAGCACTAATATTTATGACAGTGAAAATTAAATTTTTTGGATGGATATGCTTCTTGAACCAAACAATGTGCAAAATGATGAATTGGAATTGATGCTGAAGGGCAGCGAAACGCGGCCAAACTCACTGCAATTCCATCCACCCTTTTGGGCACCGCCGCCGCTTCATTATCATCATCCAATTTCACCACGCCGGGGGGCGGTCGCCGTGCAATTGACGCCTTTGGGCACAGATATTTGCTCAGCCGCCGCCGGAGGGGAAATTTGCTTCACCGCCACAGCGACGAACCCGCTTTTGGTGAGAGGGCGGAATGAATGAATGAATGAGCGAGCGATGATGAAGCCGTGGCTGGGGGGGGGGGGAATGAATGAGTGAACTGCGCTCGCTGTCCTCGTCGATATATGCAAATGTGCCACCGCCAACGGCACGGCGCGGGTGCTGACGAAACGGAACACCGACGAGGAGCAAAAAGGGGTGGCGGCGGGGGGAACGGACGGAATGAATGAATGAGTGGAGGCGGCAGGGGGAGGGAGGCGGGGGGGGATGAGTTTGTGGGCGGAATCCCCGCCGCCGACGGGGGGCTCTAATTAAAAAATCTGACAAAAATCGCGAAACATTGACAGAAAGCGTCGAAACGAATGATGAAATGAAAAGTGTGGGGAGAGCACATTTATCGTATTTTATTATGCATTCAATTGAGTCCATTGTTCGAGTGGGTGGAAAATGCCAATTTTGTCGGGAATCGGGAACAAATCTGATCAGTAAGCAATAAGAAAATCTAAAACTCTATTTTTCAAACCAACTAAAATGGGGATTCTGATGTCCAACAAAAAAGAAAACTGACATATGTTTGATGCCAATGTGTCGGGAACAGGTTCAGAGAAGGGAATGGGGCCATAATGTCGGGGCGGAATTGCATTTGACTTAAACTTTAAGAGGAATTCTAACTTTTAATTAGTAGAAATTTTGGTTAATGCTCACTTAAAAATCATAAAATTTTAAAAATTTTCTGACCAATTTTTTACCCCAAATCATTCGGCAAATTGCGCCTACTTCCATTTTTACAACTCTCTAACTATTTGATGATTCAACAAGTTGAGAAAAAGTTCGGGTTTCGGGTCAGGAAAAACCTCGGGTTCGGGTTTTTCATCATTGTTACAAATACAATATTGTGCTTTGTCGGCACATTTAAGTCCTTGCCTAAAAATAATGCGCAAATGTTTGATCCGTTAGATTAATTTCATTAAAAAGAGCGAATCTTTGCGCGAGGCAAATGGTCATTTTATTATTTGGTCATCCATCGCAAATCGCCGCATTTCATTCATCGGCAGCATTTGTTCGTTTTTTTAGTTCACCCGCCGGCGTCGTCTTCGTTTATTGCTCGGGGGGTCGGTGGTCATTCATTCTTTGCCATTGCTGCCAAATATTCGGTCCATCGCTGCGCGCCCATCGCCCCGCGGGGGACGACGCCATCGCCGAAAATCAATTTTTGTTGTCCGCCTTTCTTCCGCATCTGCTCAATAATTTTTGCTCATTCAAATTTTGCCCTTCTCTCTCTCTCTCTGTTCTCGCTCAACACCTTTGCTTGAGCCAGCCAAAGTGCCATCATTCGAATGACCACCCCTAAAAGTGCCAAAGTTGCCGAATTCTTTGCCCACCGCTCGGCCGACATTGTTGACCAATTAATGCCTTACATTGACACCGTTCGCGACCAAATGGCTCAATTTGTGATCAGCAGTAATTGTGCCACTTCACCCTTTTTGTTGATCTTATCCAATAATCAGTCGGAAAACAACGCGCGAAAGTGTTCCATTGAATTAGTCAATGCCTTGCGCAAAGTGTCTGTTGAAGATAACGACGACGGCGACCAGGTAATAATGTTGACATGCATTTGTTGTAGTTAGTGGTGGCATCCATTTTTTGATGGCACATTTTCTTTGAGCGACTTGCAACATTAATCCAATCAAACTATTCATTTTTACAATTTTTCAATCATTCATTTGCTAACAAATAAGTGTCCGGAGATTTCCGAGGGGGCTATACAGATTAACTGATTTTTTCGGAATTTCTCGAAATAATTCTAATAGACTGAAAAGAGGACAATCCTAATAAATCAGGACATTTTTCGTTGTTCAGATTTAAACCCTCCAAATCAGGGCAATCCTGATAAGTCAGACATATCGTGTCCCCGTTTAAAAGTGTTTTTTTTGTTGTTTTGCCTTTTTAATAAGCCAATTCATTTTAATCCCTTGCGACCCATCAAATTCCATTCATTGTATTCAATCAGTTCAGTTGCTAATGGCATTTTGTTGCGCTTTGTTGACGAGCGGCTGCTGCTTGGAATTGATGTGCGCAATGTTTCGAATGCATTTGGTCAATTCAAAACGGTAAAAACGAACACCCAAAATTTGGAGATATAAACAAATTCCCAATTATTGCTTTAACAGATTGGAACAGTTCGCCAAAATGAATGCCATAGATGAAATGGTTACAATGGACACAATCACTTTGGTCAAATTGACAACAAACAATGCGATGAGTGTTGGTGGTGGCGGTGCCAATGAAGAAAATGATGAAAATGGTGACAGTGCCGGCACAGCAAAAGTGTCTGAAGGTGGATAACAATTTGCTGCATTTTATAAACCACAATTGATATACCTACCGTATATCTTCCCTATAATAGAACCCCCCTATCATTTGTGCAGCAGGCTATTTCTCTATACCGGAAACGGTGGGAATAATGTTAGAATAATGCTTCATCAGAACCCCACCCTCTAATAGAACCCCATCCATTTGCAGCCCTCTCTAATCGAAGAAAACTCAACTTCTTGAGTACATATATCTGAAAAATGACTCCGTTTAACTTCCTCTACATTTGAACCCTGCCCTTTAATATTATCGGTTTCCATTTTAACTCCCCCTCTGATACAACCCCTCTATTTGCTTTTTTCTTTTTAACCTCTCCCCCCCCCCTTTTTAATTTTAAAATAAAATTTTAGTATTTTTTGCTTTTCTAAACATTTTTTTTCAAAGAAAATCATTTGGTGCGCAGGCAGCGAAAGGATTTCCTGCAGCTTCACAATGAGTTGTTCAAGCTGATGTTAGTGGACACGGACAAAATGGCAATGCTTTTGTATCGATGGAATTCCATCAGTTGGCCCATGTGGGAATATGTTAAGGTGATTTTTTGTAATTATATTTTGAAACCTTTTTTATTTTTTGGCCAGATTTTTTGCTTTAAATTCATATTTTGTATCTAATTATCAATTATTTCCAAATTGATTTCCATTTTTTTGATTAGAATGAATCCAATCCGGCGCTCAAAGTCCAAAATTTGGTGGCACTTTTGCTGAATGATCCGTCCACACTTTCATTTGACCATTTCTGTGTGGCACTGTTGCTGACCCAACAATTCAAACTGTTTAGGTGTCTTCTTGCCTATTAAAAGTGCGGTAAAACAAATTTAAATTTTAGCATTTGTCACGAATTTGGCAACATCCAACAGTAAGCAATTTATTTAATTAAATTGCTTTTATGCATCGAAATATGTGAGAATTTGGTAGATTTAATAATTTAGTCAATGAGAAATATTAAATTTTTAAATTCTCGATTTAATTTTTATTTTTGGCTAAAGGCGCCTTTGCCCAATTTTTCATTTTCACCTACCGTATTCCATTCCTTCCATTCCATTTCTATGGCCTATTTAAGACCCATTCAAATTTTGAATTAAATGTCGCGATTTTTAATTAAATCTCGAAATAATCAAAAAATAAACCGTTTTTCCTTTTTCAGAATGCAATTTTTGTTACAAAATTTTGTGGTCGCACTTCAAAAATGGCGGAAACAATTGGCGCCAACAAAAAATGCGCCGATTGTTTGCATGCAACCCATAAAAGCAGTTGCTGCTGCTGCGGACACAGAGCAAACACAGCAAACATTGCCGTCATTGATGGCACAATTACTGCCAAATGCCAATTTGGGGGAGGGGGACGAAGAAATGTTTTTGGAAATGCCGGAGGGCATTTTGAAGGATTTTAATTTCACTGTGACCGACGCGGACACGACGACGGGCAGCCGAAGAATGAAAACGGCGGAGGCGACGGCGGCAGATCTGACCACCTTTTACAATGAGCACAAAAATGAGGTAAAATTTAAGCGCCCGAACAATGACAAAAGGCAAATTAAAAAGAAGGGTTGAAATATAAAGCACCCCTTTGGTAGAGCCCCCCCCCCCTCCCACCCTACAATAAACCCCCTTTACGACGGGGTGTTTTAATATAGGAAATACGATATATCGTATGGTATATGCGCCGATAACGAATGCCGAACTCCCAGTTGCCGGGCGGCATTTTAGTCTCGGGTTTGGGCTGTCGTTTGCACCTTGAATGGGACCCGACCCGGACTTTTTACGGCCGACCCGGAATTCAACACGATATTTTTTCGATCCGGAACAACCTTTTTTCAACCCGACACACATTTTCTACCCGAAATTTCGACATGAAATCCGACAATTCTTTCACCTCTCTGTTCACATTTTAAAACTTTTTTACTATAAATATGTTACAATGCATTTTTGGATATCAGATTTATCCGAACTTTGCAATTCCGCGCGGGCTCGCCCTGGTGATTAACAATTACCGTTTTTCGGGCGGAATGCAACCGCGCGAAGGCACACAAACGGACAGGGAGAACATTGTGAAGCTGCTGGAGCAACTCAAGTACAATGTGCTGCTCCGAAATGATTTGAAGGCAAAGGTAAGAAAAATGGGCAATCTAAAATAAAAAAGTGGCAAATTTAATCATTTAAATTGGTAATTTAATGACAAAAGTGGCATTTTGTCCTTATTTAAAAAAAATATATAATTATTGATAAAAGTGCCATCCAATGTTCTACAATTAGATATACACCACTAAATTAATTATTTATTTATACAAAAGCTTAATCGGATTAATTAATTTTTTTTTCAGGAAATGATGTGGGCAATTCGGCATTTTGCACAGCAAAAAGAGGCACATGAAAGAGCAAATAGGTGAAAAGAGAAAGAAGATCAAAAAGAATGAATGAATGAATACTATAATTGTTTATTGTGTTCTATTCATTCATTCAGTGCCATTGTTGTGGTGCTAAGCCACGGGGAGCACGACACACTTTTGGGCACCGACGAAATGCGCATCAATTTGCACCAATTTGTGGCCGAACTGAACTCACAAAATTGTCCTCATTTAATTGGAAAACCAAAAATAGTATTTAATCATTTTTTTTGTATATTTTTTATTTGTTTTTTTCAATTCAGTTTGTAATCCAAGCGTGCAGAGGAGGTGAGTGTATTGTTTTGAATCATTTATATCCGAAAGCTTTATGTCCTTATCTGTCTGTCTGTATTCATCCAATTTCTCAAAATCCCTATCCGTCCGCATCCGGGGACATTGTCTTCATATTCGTGTCCGTTCGATTTCATATAAATAACGTATCCGGACAATCCGCGGATTGTACATGTCCGCAGGCCAAATTCGGAGGATATCAGTAAATAGTGCCGTTAAAGTCAAGACTTTTGTCGATTTTTTCAAATCTCCGCCTTGGGAATTTTTTAGTTTTGAACAGTACACTAACCCAGCAGTAAAACCCTCTATTTTATGCAGATATCAAAGACCCGGGTGTGCCGAGGGCAGTGCCCGTCCTCAATTCGGAGGAGGACAGTGCCGACGGGGCCGTGTCCTCAAAGGCGGCCTCAAATAATAGCAAAAAAGGGCCGCTGAGTGTGTTCTCGCGCAACAATTCGCCAAGGAACAGTTTGGCGCCGGCTTCTTTGCCATTGCCATTCCATCTCAGAAATGGTGAAAGCTCAATCATGCCGGCTTTACCACAACTCCGATGGATGTTTGTTAATTTGAAGAGGACAATTTAAAATATTCTTATCAAATAATAAATCAATAATATCGATAATGGTACTGATTAGTTGGTCAATTTTTTAGAAAAACTCGCTGGCAATTATTGTTATTAGGCCTTTTTTTGTTGCTGTAGGACCGATAATATACGACCAATTTTGGTGCCAATATCGGTTGGTCCGTCTTTCCGATCCCTAATGTTATAATTAAATTAATAAACATTTGAATAATATCATCTTCCTAAAACAAAACTCAAGGGCTAAATTTTTTCGTCCCCCCCCCCAAAAAAGAGGGGGGGGGGAGTCTATTTCAGTGAGGGAAGGGGGGGGGGCACTATTTCAGTGTATTTACTCGTGTAAGTACGGTATGTTTAACGAAATTTAATTAACAATTTTTGAGTTAAAAAATATCCGCCCGCAGAAAAGAGCCCACAAATGCGGACATTCTGATTGCCCAGTCGACCACCGCGCATTACGTGTCATGGCGAAACAGTGCCCGTGGCACCTGGTTCGTGCAGAGCTTGTGCAGGGTGTTCAGCCGTTGGGCCGCGCAGGAGGACATCTGTCAGATGCTGACCCGCGTCCATGCCGAGGCGGGCATTTTGCATAAAGCGGCACATTGGGGGGAGGGAGGGATTCCAAATTTGGAAGGCACGGCAAAAGCAACAAATTTTTAATTTACTCACAAACCCCGTATCTCTTTATTAATGAGTAGGTAATTTTTTTACGAGAACATTAATTACCATTAATGGAGTTTTATATATTGTCCTATTATATTTCCTCTATTAAAGCCCAAGCTTTTAAGTAAAATATAGCCCCTTTCCCCCTCTAATTAAGCCCTCCCTCCAATAGAAATCCCCCTCTCCCCTCTAGGGGAATATAAATCGCTCTCCCCTAAATTTATAAAGCCCCCACTCCAACACAGTCTCCTTTTTTGAAGCGGGTTGATAAATAGAGCCCCGTCCGCCTCTCCTCTAATTAAGCCCCTCGCTCCTCTAATAAACTCCCTCCCCCCTCTAGGGTAATGGCTAAATTTGTATAGCTACCATTCAAATACAGGCTACCATTTGAGGGAGGGGAGGGGTTGAAATAAGAAAGCCCTTGAGGACTAAAACACAGGAAATACGGTATTGTATTGTATTGTTTTAATTAAAGGTCTCTGCAATTGAGGGAAGCACTCCCGAACGGGCCAAGCAAGTGCCGGAGATGAACTCCACGCTGCGCAAACGTTTCTTTTTCTTCCCGGGAATGGAGAAGCCAATGTTTGAATGAGCCAATCAATTACATCAAATCTTTATTCCAATAAAATTTTCAACGAAAGGGCGACCAATTATTAATATTGTATTAAAATGGAAAAACAAATGTGAATACAAATGCCTGACTACCTCTGGACAGGATTGAATCTTTTTTTAGCCAATGTTTTAATCCTTTAATGGTAAAGCTGATTTAATTCAAGGAAAAACTTCATCTAAATTCAAAAATCCCCATTTTATAATATAGGCCCTAAAAGACGCTCATTTCATTATACATTCATACATAAATTAACCACACAAAAATACCCAAACTTTAAAAGTAAGCTCCCTTTCCCTTTAAGCACTCTAAAGATTTTCCCATTTTTGCGGAATGTACTGGTGAATATCGTTCACACGTTCAGCGCCTCAAAATACCCCTAGGAATTAGTTTTGGGAAAAAAGTCATACCCCTAAGCCCAACCTAGGCCTATTTTAACGCCGGGATTTTTCAACCCTCCTCAAAAGGGACGCTCTATTTCATGGGGGCGTTCTAACTTTAAACTCTCCCCAAAAGGGACGCTCTATTTCAGGGGGGCGTTCTAGATTTCAACCTTTTTTTTTTTACAAAAATTGAAGGTTTTTTAGTCAATTTCAGTCAAAATTCCTTGAAATTTTCGTAGTTTTTTACATTAATTCGCCGTTGAAAATTTCTTTTTGAAATTGATTAAAAACAGGTTTTTTTCAAAATAGGTCCACATTTTTTTTTGAAAGTTCTAATTTTTATGAATATTTACCTGTTTTATTGGTTTTCATACCTACCTACCTATCTGTTAAATTTAATTATCTTTTTTTTTAAATTTAATATTTATGTTTTTCATGTATACATATTAAATATTTAAATTATAAATTTATTTGATTAGTAAATACCTTTTTATCTATTAGTAAATTATTTAATTTATTCGAATAATTACAATTTTTTAGTTAATTAACTATCTAATTGTATTTTGTATTTTTTATTTATTTAGGTATTAGGATAACTAATTTAATTTGTAATTTTTTTTACAAGGTACCTATTTAAATTAGGTAATTTTAGATGAGATTTATGAATAGCCTTTTTTCAATAATATTTTATATTTTAAATTAAAATTCTTAGGTAGGTATTTAATTTATTTTTAGGTATATTTAAGTTAGTAATTTTTTATGTTTATTTAATATTGTTTTTTTCTTTGATTATTATGTATTATTATTAATTTTCTATTTGTTTTATTTTTTATTATATTTAAAAAAAAATTTTAATTCAGAGGGGCGCTTAATTTCAGGGGGGCGTTCTACTTCAGGGGGCGTTTTAATTTAGGGATTACGGTACGTGTACATTATTGAATTATTTTTTTACATTTCGGATGAATGGCTTTGTTTGGAATTATTTTTGGCCAAGGCATTCATTTTGGACATCCATTCAGATCAGTTCAATAGAATTAATTTTGTTCAAGTCCAGCCTTGACAATTGTTGAGTGATGGAGGGGATAAATCACAATTTGTTTTGTCCATCCATGGGCATCATCAAACATTTTTCGAAATCACAAAGATGTTGGAGCAGTTAAGCGTTGGCTGTGGACGACGACGGATGTTTGTAGGGGTACAGTTGGGGCAACAGCGGGATCAGACCCTGCATTTCAAGCACATCCCGATCGGTCACCATCGGTGACAGTGCCTTTGTTGTCATTTTAAACAAAAAGTGGTCGTCGTCGTCATTGGCGGCGGTGGTGGCATCAGCTGCAGCCGTTGCCGGCGGGGGATGGCTCGACGGCACCACAAACACTGCCTTTGGCATTGCCATTTCCCGGCAGTGCCTATCGGCACTGCCTGACTCTCCACATATTTTGCAGTGCTTTTCCGATTAAAAGGAAAATTAGAGTTTCTTAGTGCAACTTTATGCTAATTTTACCTAACAAATTCGCTAAAAATGTCAAAATTTCTCAGGTCCCCTCCCCCGTTCTCCAATTTGCTTAAGATTTTGGCCCAGCCATGGTGATAAGATAATAGTGTGTTGAAATAGAAAGGAGTACGATCATTTTTGGTGCCTAGCTGACTCGTGTTTATTTTCCGGATGAAAATGCCACGTGAACAGAATCCACCAATTTTGATAAATGCTAGGGGAGGGAGGCATCACATTAAAAGGTACCGAATTACTTATATTAGCACCCGAAAAATTGTCATATGAATATAGTTTTGATGGTCGGAATCTTTTGTTGTTAAATATTCAGTCGTTTGGATCGGTCGGAAAACATTTTAAAGAAACAGACAAAATGAGCAAAAAGAAAGTCGAGAAATTATGCCACAGAGACAAACGAACAGAAAGCTTTTTCAAAGTGTGATTTTGATGATGTGAAAACAACAAATAAATTATCAGAATTGGTCCAACCCTTCACAGTTTGATGAGTCTTCGCGTGAAAGTCAAGCCGAGCACCAAAATGAAGCACAATAATAGGCTTAGGCAAAAGGAAATGCGCGAATTTAAGCATCAGTTAAGGGACATAAATCTTTTTCCGTTAAAATTTGAGGTGGATTTAGAATGGCATTTTGATTAAGTAAATAATTCCATTTTTATATCTCAAAAAGGGCATCAAACCTTTTTTTGCCAATTAAACTCGCGCACCCAAAAAAGGGGAAAAACAACAAATATGTATAGGTGACGTTATCAACCATATCGATTTAAAGTAGGAACATAAATTTGATTGGCTCAGATTGGCCTCTTTCAACATTCTCCTCACAAATTTGGCATTTGACGCTTTTTGTTTTGTGTTCAGTCCTTCAAAATACCAATGTCGTCCCCAACGGCGTCGCCGTTTGTGCCATCATCGGCCGGAGGCGCAAATCCTAGAATTGAAAATTAAAAAATGAAAGACGGATTTAATTGTTTATTTACAATATCTTAGTCTGAATCAGGAGAAAAAAAAAAAGTTTACCCTCCTCAGTTTCGTAGAGAATCTGCAGCATTGAAGCGACCTCCAAATTTCCGACGGCATTTTCATTATCCTTAAAGGATTTTTTAGTGTAAAAATTCAAAAATTAGATTCCGATTGACCTGACAAAGCACTTCTATCTTTCGAAGCTTAGCCTGCAAATGCGAGAGGGAGACATATTTTGAAATTTTAGTAAAATGTATTAATTTCTGCACTAAGTGTGAAAATTCACAAAATAAAAGTCGCGCTCCCGTTCGAGACCGCTGATCACTTCTGAAGGTAATATTAATGGCATAATTCAAAAAAATGAAATTTCACCGTCCGAATCGGCCAATTGGCTGCGCAATTCCTCATTCTCGATGTTCTTCAGCTTCAATTCCTCAATGATCTGAAAATTTTTGGGGTGCCTGGGTAGCCGATAAGGAAAGAGAAAGGCCGGTTGGCTCAATATGAAAGGTTTTTTTTGACATCCCCCCCGCTCCGGTTTTCAGTCTCGATTTTTGGCAAATAAAAAAGGACTGTGAATAACTCTTTGGTATTTTAAAGCACATAGAAAGAGAATAAAAGTGAGTGTGTTTGTTTGCCATGCCTGCGTGTCTGGCGATGGCTGACGCGCAATTGTCGTCGCCTTAGAAAAGTGTTGCGTCGTAGACGTAGGCGTTGTCGCTGTGGCACCACGTGCCGCTCCACTCGTCACCGACTTTGGTGGCGCAGCCGTCGCATAACGCCCTGCCGACGTTGCTGCCGCTTTACGCGCGGCAGCGCCTCCGCCGCCGGAAGCGCTGTTGATAGACGCATCGGAGCCCACTCGCTTGGACATCAGTCCCGTGGCAGCAGCGGTCGCTGGCCTAAATGTTTGGAATATTTTCTGTTCTTTACTCATATAAAATCTAGTTTTATGATAAGATCAGGACCGGAATCAGAGGAGGGGAATGGGGGGAATTCCCCCCCCCCGAAATTTTTTCAGGTTACGGGCTTGGATAAGATATTTAGAATAAAAGTTTTCTTTTCAAAATTTTTGAACCATTATTTTAATGACGAAGCTAAACGAAAAGAACAACTTTTTATTAATAAAATTTCGTTAGATTCGAAACGCCCAGGCCCGTAACCAGCAGGGGGAAGAGGGGTTCCCCGTCCCCCCAAAAAGGGAAAAAATTGTTTTTTTCGCAGTAAAAAAATTTGCTCAATCTCCTCCGGCCAAAAAAAAATTCCTAGCTACGGGTTGGCCCCGATTATCCTTTGGCTGTCCCTTTTGTCCTAGTTGCTCACCGGCTTTTTTGCAGTTGCGTCCGTTGCGGCATTTTCAGTGCAGTACCACCGCTGTTAGCCTTTAATTTGCCCTCTTTAGGCAATTCCTCGAAATTTCCTAAAATAAAAAATTTAAAAGATAACATTTTTAGGCTCTATTGCACTTTATGAGTCCAATCGACTTTTATGAGTCCAAACAATTTAATTTTTCCATTTATATGCCTCTAAAATAAAATTTCGCTCAGTTATCGCAAGCACTTTGCCTCCGTTCTCGAGTGTCAAATGGCATTTTTCTCTCCATTTGTCGGCATTAGCCAAGTGTCAGCTGGCATTTTTTTCTGACATTTCGACTATATATTTCTGCCAAGCTGTGCTTTGGCTTTTTAGTTTGGTCGTTTAGAAGAAATGAGACAGAATTATCCCTTGTAATTCAAAAAAAGGATTGGCAATTTGATTGTGAAATAACTTAATTAATTTGATTGGACTCATAAAGTGAAATAGAGCCCATTTTTGTGCCACTTACTCATTTCCATCGGATTGTACGGGTGGCCGTCATAGTTCGCGTCAAAAAATTTCTTGAACCACTGAAGGAACTCAAAGTTGTCCTGCAAAGCATGCAGAAATCAATCGAATAAAAGAGAAAAACTGTCGAAAACAGAAAAACCCTATCCGGTGGATTCGAAACAGGAATGGTCCAGCGACTTAAATTTGTTGCATTTCTTTCAAATTTTGAAAAGCGAAAAGTCCAAAGTGGCCCAAATTCTGGTTAAAAGCGAATACCTGGAATTTGCCTTTGATGAGCTGCAAATAAGCAAAAATTAGGCAATGATTCCTCGCCCATTATTTTTTGACCTTTTCCACGGGTATCACTTTTTCGATGCCCAATTGTTTCCTGAAAAAGTGAACATTGACAAAAACAATTATTTTCAACACATCATACCACGAAGTCTGCACAATTTTCCAATTGGAGAGCCAATCCTTAAAAGTGGGAAAAGGGATGCTTAAAGATTGGCATTTCGAGACAACGAAATTCTGACCAATTCCAGACGACTGTTGAACTTCACTTTCTTCATTTGGATGGAGCCCGAAAAGAGAATCTGTAAAAACAAGCGAATGTTAATCAAAAAATGGAAACGATTAGCTGTTTGGTTGTGCAAGTTCTCTCCATTCGCGAACCCACAACCCCCGTCCCCGACAAATTTAAGTCCGCAAATTTATTGAATTGAATTATAAGCATTTATCTGTGAAAAGACAGTATCCAGCGCCAGTGTGCAACTGAAACAAAATTTGTTCAAATGCAAAATATTCCGAAAATGCTTCACTGTTAAACCATTAACATTTGGCAGTTTTCCCATTGTTTGAAACAACAACAACAAAAATTACCTGCTCAAGCTTGGAAAATTCCGCCTAAATTTAAAAAAACATTAGGATTCTCAGGGTCGCTTATCGTTGAATCCGAATCCATTTCGCTCAATCCCAATCTCAAACTTTCAGAAAATATGGTCGAAAAGTCTAACAAATCACTTAAATGCAGCAAAGGCCGTTTTCTGTTCTCATTTTCGTGTTTTTAAAGAATGTCGAGCATTTTAAAGGATTTAGAAACTATTTGTCGAGTTTGTTTCCGGGGTTCGAAATTAGTTGAAATGGAGTTATCGGTTTTATAATTAGAACGTGTTTTCATGCCTTGATACATAAAAATTTAAAGTTTTAAAGGAAAATGACACAAAACCCATTTTTATCAATGTTGAATACAGAAATTAAAATATCAATAATTCAAAAGAATTACTTGCAGACACTCGTTGACCCATAACAACATTTCATGCCGAGACAGCGGCTCGACATTAGCCGAAGTCAGCTAAAATTAAAAAAATTAAGGTAGTCTAAAAAGTTTATGGAGGAATTTAAGGTGATTTTTTAACAGTTATTCAAAGGTCACTTAGTCGTCAAAGCACATTATTTGTCGAATTTAGAGTGTAACAAAACTATGGATTTATGATTCCATCTGCTGAAACGTTAAAAGTGCGACGGTGTCAAAAAGTTACCGGAATATTTGTGACCAGAGCCATTAAGCTTATTCAGCAATAACAACAAAAGCCGAAATAAGAGTGGAGTGGGGAAGCTATCAATGTATTGGTTTGCCCTAAATGGCAAAAATACAATTTGCAGTAATAACAACATAATAGAATGTTAAAAGAGGCAAAAAATGCGCAGAAAGTATTGAAATGTTTGTGAGAAGAACCACACATAACAGCGGACGCTATTTTTAAAACGCCAGTCTTTTTATGAACAAATGTTTTCATTTTACAAGTGACCAAATTGGAAATCAATAAAATTAATCGTCAAATGTCATTGTGTCGGCCAAATAGTCGACATAATTCAGCTGCGGATAAACACAAAACCAGGACGCGGCGTGTACTAAATTATAAAACAAAATATACAAAATATTAAATGTTCTCTTCACAAACTTCGATCATGAGAGTGTCACGAAACTTGCCAACTATTGAGCTCACCTCCGCCTAAAAATGTGAATTATTTGCAGTCTAAGCGAAATTCACACCTGAAGAAAAAATTTCCCATCGTCCAGTATAGGTGAACTTCTTGGACGGCGGTCAGCACGACGCGAGCGGTTGTCGTCATTAATTTGTCCCATAAGAAAATCCTCCAAGAACGAGTCTTTAGGCATCTCTCCGTACAGAGAATCCCAAATCTTAATTTTCCCATTCACACGACGGCCGTAAATGCATTCTGCAAAAAGCTAAAAGGGAAAATTTGAATGCCTTAAACCATTCCAAACTTACTGCGTACAGCATACGTTTATCCTTTTCAACTGTCTGTTGAAATTGGCCGACTGTCAGTGAAGAAAGGTAAAGATCGTATGAGGCGGCCGTGTTTGATTGATCAGAGGAGGAGGGGTGCGGTGTGTACTAAAATTAGTAAAACAAAACAAATACTTTATTATATGTTTTCTCCACAAACTTGGATCATGAAAGTTCGATTATTGCCGGCATCATTCGACACATCAACCTAAAGCATTGTGAATTATTTGCAGTTTCAAGCAAATTCATACCTGAAGAATAAATTTCCCATCGTCAAGCACAAATGACCCTAGCGGACGGTGTACAGCTTGTCGTTTCTGGTTATCCGCATCAATTTGCCTTTTAATAAAGGCATCCAATCTCAAATTTTCAGGCATTTTTACGTCCAATATGTTATTCCAAATTTGACACATCTGTCGCCGCGTACGACCTTCGTGAACGCACAATGCGTGAAGCTGAATGAGAATATTGAAAAGCTTAAGACCCTTCAAAACTTACAGCTAGCATTGTGTCGCCATCCTCTTCGATTTTATCTAGAAATTCGCCGACTGTCAGTGATGAAAAAAAAAGTTCGTATCCGTCGGCAGTGTTGGATTGACCAGAGTCCGAATCATGGGCAGCCATTTCAACAATTTAGCAAACAAAGTTAATATTGATCCTGCTTTGAAATTACGTAAAATTTTTTATTTTGGGCAACACAAAACTAAATAAAGAATAAAATAATTTACTGGGCAAACATTTACGTGGAAAAGTCCAACATTACGCCAAAAAATAAAAAGACGCGCATTTCCGAAAGTTAAGAAATTGGATTTTGAGGATAGACAACAGGGCAAGACAAGATTATAGCCAGAAATAGACCCAAGAATTTAAGCATGTTTTGCTCCCAATCCGAAAATTCATCTCCACTCTTTATCCATCATTCCTTTTCTTCTTTCTAATCATTCATTCACGAATGTAGTATATGGCAACAGCAAAAACAGTGATAACGGTAACAACAACAAAAAAAGGCTCAATGCCAACAGAAAAAGGACAGGACGGCGACACAAAAAATCGACAAAATGACGACGGAGACGATGGCGAATGCTAGAGGTGGCGGCAAGGGGCAACACCAATCGCATCGGCGATGACGACGACGGCATGGACAGCAACGGCGCTTCGAATGTAATTCCGCAGTTCTCTTCACCATCCATTGCTGCAAACGGTGGAGATTGTTGTCGTTGTTCATCTATAAGAATTCGTTTTTATGGCAACATTCCGCCCCAACACCAAATCTTGGTACGTCCCTGGGAGGGTGGGGGGACAAGCCCGTATCCAGAAAATTTTTTTTTGGGGGGGGGGAGGGTGGGAATCGGCAATTTTTTTCTTTTTGCTGGAGAAAAAGAAAGTTTTTCCCATTTTACCCCATTTCGGAGGAAGGGTGGGATGGCCTGGAGGGGTGCACAGTAGCCGGAACGAACCGACTGATTAACCCCGTGTTTGTAACAGAGTAGTGTTGGGTGGTGCGGTTAAGCAATGAAAATTTGAAATCCTCAACCTCCATTGATGGCACCAGCATGTTTGTCATGGTTCTGGCATTGCCATTGCTGCCGTGGTTGGTTCAATTCGGGCGTTGCCGATGCCTCCTCGTCTTCTGCTGCCGTTTGGTGTCCATAGAGTTGATGCAATGTGTCGTAGATGCTCAGCGGACGATGTGCCGGCGAGTGTCTGATGGACGGCACTCGGACAATGCGGGCACTGTCCTGGACAAATTTGTTTTAGACAAAGCCCAAATTATTTTATCCTGTAATTATTGTATAAAAAATGCGGGCCGTAGAGTATACAAACTTACAATCTGATGCACAGCAGCGAACCCTGAAAATTGTGTGATCAAAACTGAAACAGCTCGTTTCGCCCGCCGTTTTTGCACTTATTGTTCATAATTCTAATAGGCTCGTTCTTGATTTTGTCTTGTGGTTTTAGATCGGTTTTTTTTAAATATCCAAGTCTTACTCTTTCAAAAAGGTTATTACATTTGCATGTCCGTATTTTCAGCATGTCCCAGCGTTTATCCGGCTCCTTTTGCAGCACACCGACCAACAGTTGAGCTAGCTGCTCCGAAATGTCCGTCGGTGGCATTTGCAGCGGTGCCGTTGTGATATTATCGAAGAGCTGAACAAATGTTTTAATTAAGGAATTCATTTTATGTTGACAAATTCTTCTAAATTTTTAGTAATGGAATTTGAAGGGAAAAGAATCCCCTAAAGATTTTAAGTGAATGTTATTCTTTTCAATGCGTTGGACGACCAAAAGTTCTAAAGATTCTTTTGATTATGCTTTTTTCGGATGAGCCCCACGGTTCAAACCTAGACAAACGCAAACAAAATGTTTTTCGTTTTTAAAAGTATATTTTTTAGATTAATTACAACAACGATTCTTCTTCTCTGCGCTAACCTTCATGATCACATCACCGTCGAAGGGATAACAACCGCTGAAAAAAATTTTAATTTTAAAAAGCGACAGGAAATAAAACCCTTAATATGCAAAGTAAATAATACTACCTGACAAGGTTGTATAGCGTCACACCGCACGCCCAAATGTCCACCAAACGGCCCCTGAATGAAGATAGGTGTGTGAGGAATATCATCAAAATGTTCGTTTAAAAAAAAACACTGACCTAAACCTTTTTTGACTGCCAGAGACGACTTCGGGTGGTTGGAATTTCGGTGTACCTGCAAATAGAAATCAATTTATAAAACAAATTCAAATTAAATAGAGCGCGTGAAAACTGTTATATATATTGTATATACATATAGTAAGAAAAAATGGAATAGAAAGCCTGAAGACACGGAAAATTCGGATATGGAACAACAGAAATAATGTAATCAAATAATATACAAAATGTTAATTTCTTGCGTATTTTTCTGCCCCAAGATTCCATAAGAATCCACACCCTCGGACCCGCATTTTCGGATCCCGAACCGAAAGCAGTGTAACTTAAATATTTAAGGTGCACAAACCCTGAACAAGTGTGCACCAATCATCGTCGGCGGATTCAAGCAGTTCAGCAACACCCCTAAAATGGTAATTAAAATGACTTATAATGTTTGTTAAAATGGGGCTTATAATTTATTTTACGAAAAAAAGTGTCACAAATTTCAATAAAAACCAGCAATAACACGTTTTGGGTATTCTTAATTTTGGGAGTAACTAGGACTGAAATTAACGCCACCTGGCAATGAAATGTCTACGTCATTTCAGCACCAGCTTGTAAACGAAAATACAAAAATAGAATATTAGTGTAAATGAATTAACTTAATTTTTTTCTTTTTTTTCATAAAATTGTCCCTACAGATCGCATATCTTCAGTATGCCATCCAGGCTCAGCAACAGATTGCCCGGCTTTATGTCCTTGTGAATGATCCGTTTGCTGTGCAGAAAGTCCAGACCTTAAGATTTTTTTAAGCCAACCAAAAAAAAAACCTTGGAAAAAAGAGTGTCAGCCCCTTTATTCTACAAATGTAAAGGTTCCCGTTTAAAAATAATTCTCACTATTAGTATAAATAGCACAATAAATAACCTACCATCAATTAGTTGCGTGAAGTAAATATGGGCCTGTTACAAAAAGAAAACCGAAGAATAAATTTTTTTTTCATGGCTAACCTGAAATTCGGGCAGCATTTTTTCCTCACAATTGTCCAACATTTGTTGAAGGCTGCAAACGCAAAATTCCATCACTGAAAAATGTTGCAAAAATTATGAGAAATAACAGACAAAGCTAACCAATGTACAATTTTTGCTTCGCATCCACCCTAAAAAGTTGAAAAGAAAACTAAAATATACAATATAACAAAAAAAGGTACCCCTCCGAAAAAAATTTGGCAAAGTTCCATTACCTGAAAATGTCGACCACCTTCACAACATTGCGATTGCTGAGCCTACGTAGGATATCAATCTCGCGCATTACGTTCTGTTCACCGCCCGGAATTTTGCGCAATCGTTTGTCCTTAATTGAGACGATTTTTTTCAAAAAAAAAAAAAGATAAATTCAAGGAATAAAAAAAGAGCCAACTTCGCGCTAACTTTCTTCCCTCCCAAAAATTTTTAAGTAGGATAAATTGCGAAAAGTTTCCATTTAAATGCCAAAATTTCATATTTTGGCTGTAATCGAAGGTTCCAATATGTACCTTGATGATTTTCACGGCTCGTCTGACCAACGTACGCACGTGGACCACTTCCTTCACTTTGCTGTACGAACCCTCGCCAATCACATCGCCAAACAAATATTCCTTGATTATTTTTGGTGGCTTCTCCATGAACACCTCCTCTGCAAATCGTTTTTTAAAGTTATGTAACAGGTAATATTTTTTTATTGTGGGCTTTTTGGGGATGAGTACTCTACTATCTCCTTAAAGCAGGGCTCCCAGTTGTCCTTATTTCTAAGATTTGTCCTTATTTGGAGGGGTCTCATCTTAGAAATCGAAAATGTCCTTATTTCTAAGATTGTCCTTATTTCCGCCCTCTGGTCTTATTGTTGTCTTATTTTTGGAATTTTGATACTTTTTTTGTTAAAAAAT
>JAKKIK010001143.1:0-18820 GCA_024500135.1 Heterodera carotae | reverse complement strand
TGCTGATGCAGTTGCACTCCTCCCACATGAGCTCCTCCCAAATGAGCTCCTCCGGGATTGTGCTGGTGCAGTTGCACTCCTCCCACATGAGCTCCCCCGGGATTGTGCTGATGCAGTTGCACTCCTCCCACATGAGCTCCTCCCAAATGAGCTCCTCCGGGATTGTGCTGGTGCAGTTGCACTCCTCCCACATGAGCTCCTCCCAAATGAGCTTCGCCCAGACCGTGTTGGGGCTAAATTTATAAAAGGGCAGAAATCAACAAATTATGAAGAGTCAAAAATTGAGAAATTTCAACAATTCTTGACCTAAAAAACCGGGAATTCTATTTTTTTTTAGAACCGGAATTCCTAATTTTTGGGGGTTCGCAGTTGGGTGCGATCACGTGACAGAAAAAATGTCAATTGATATGGGACTTTGTCGACATTATTTTACCAACCTGTGCGAGAAGTCGCATCCGCTCTTGTTCGTCGGTGATTTGTTGTTGTGATGTTGTAAGGAGTCGATTAGAGTCCACAATCTCAGTATTCAATGTTTGAAGCTGATCAGTGAGAAGTTGTTGTTGTGCTGGCTGCTGCTGTTGTTCGGTGAGAAGCTTTACCAGTTTCGTACGGAATCGTAACAAATGCCTATGGTTGATCACTCTATGCTTGTGTTGTTGGATAAACAGGCGTAAAATGTCCGCCTAAATGACACAAAATTAGCAAGCAGTTACCAAGTCTAATGTGTGTCTCATTTTTCAGTTTGCCTTAAAAACCCTGCTATAATAGGAAAAGGTGTACTTTTATCTTCGGTTGAATCAGTTCCTCCGTAAACCACTTTGGGTTTTCACGAAAGATCAAGCAGTTAAAGCCCCGGGAAGTCCGAATGATGGCCCAACGGGCGTCAAAACGGAGTGCATGCGCCAATAGAGCGGGAGGCAATTTTATTTTTTGAGAATAACACATTTAACTTAAAATAAAATTACGGAAAGTATAAAAAAAATAAATAAATAAGACAATCAATGGTCAATAATAATACAAATTTTTAAAATGCCGTTTTGGTGCTTCATCTCGCATTTTATTCAATAGAAAGGTATTTGATGCGCAAATTAATTTATAGCGATGATGTAAATTTGAATCAGATCTTTAGTATATGCATTAAAATCTTTGTATTTTTCTCCGGCATTCTCTATTTATTTTCTTTGGGCGGCCGTGTTAAATCATTGTTAAAGGCAACAGAGGCACTGGTCAGGGGCTAAGCCATGGCCAGGGGTCGAAGCGGTTTGGGCCCTGACGTTTAGGGCCTTGGGTCCCAAAATAAATTAACTATTTGAATTTTAAAAACAACGTATTTTGAGATAAGTCATGCTTGTCAATTCGTTTACCATCAGGGCTGGACGAAAACCCAAAAAAAAATTTTCGTACACGAAAACGAAACGAAAATCATAGTTTGTAACGAAAACGAAATACGAAACGAAAAAATAAATTTTCAAACACGAAAACGAAAACGAAACGAAAAAATTCTTGTGGACGAAAACGAAACACGAAAACGAAAAAATATACGTTTTCGTACGAAACGAAAACGAAAAAGACGAAAATTTTTAGAAGCAAATTTCAGTCAGTGTCAAAACTATAAATAAATAAAAGTTTTCACTTTGTTGAACAAATAGGGATCAGAAATAAAGAGAGGTAAGCCTAGATATAATCAAGCCTAAAGTAAAAAATTTCTTGAGGTAGACACAGCAGGGATCCTTGAAATTAGGTCCATTTTTGCACAATTAATTTAATAAGAAGTGGGGGGAGTGCGGTGGTGCCGATAGGCGCCATCGGTAGAATTTTTTGAAAAATTAATTGGATTGTTAAGAGAATTTGTTACAATTTCTTCGTTTTTTCGCGCTTAATTTACTTCTGGCAATATTTTTGTGGGGGTGAGTTGGTGCCGATAGGCGCCGCCGAGAAAAATTTTAAGGAAAATGAAGGCAAAAACTGAATGATTTGAAGCCAAATATCGCTAAAAAAATCCAATTTAAAATATTTCATATGCATATTTATCGAATTCCTCTTAAAATATTGAAAAACTCAAAAAGGCGGCAAAAAGGGGGCGAATAGGTCAAAAGGGGGGCAAATGCCTCCCAAAGGATTAAAAAGGAGTTATTTCCAACTCAGAAATAGTTTTAAAGAGTTAATAACATTTATTTTCAAGGGTATAAAAATTAAATTTTGATTCTATCAAAATTTTGCACCACAAGGGATTCGAACCCAGGGCAATATGGTCATAAACGTCATAAACATACAACACATACCACTCGGCCATTCAGAAATCTGTTCTAACTACTGATTTTTAAACATATTTTCGTTCAAATCTCCATTCTTACCAGTGCTAATTTTTTTCGTCTTTTTCGTCCAAATTTGCTTTAACGAAACGAAAACGAAACGAAAAAAATAAATTTCAAACACGAAAACGAAACACGAAACGAAAAATGAAATTTTCAAACACGAAAACGAAAACGAAACGAAAAAATATTTGTGGACGAAAACGAAAACACGAAACTCAAAAAGTGACGAAAAAAGGGGACGAAACGAAAACGAAACGAAATTTCGTCCACCCCTGTTTACCATCACATAGATAAAACCAATATTTTATTTTGACACACCAAACCAACACAAGTCAAATCGTTAGAAAGTGTATACAACAAGCGTGGCGATTAATCTGACCAAATGTATGATCAGGGTGAAAAGTTAACAATAATACAATTTTTTTCACTTATTGTCGAGGCGATTGGTCCATTCACTTTCATTATTGGCCTATTTGATGGTGGAATAGAGCGACAAATTTATTTATCACAATTCAAGTGGATATTATTATATAATACACATATCTCTGCAAATATTTGGCGAAACAAAACAATGGGACGGGGAAACAAGCTGAAAAGGGATTTGAAAAGAAAGAACTCTGAAGGTGCTGACAATGTCAAAGAATACATTGTGTACGGTTGAAAATGTGTGAATATTTTTGAATAGAATTGAATATGTTTTTGACTAAGACGAGGCGATTCATTTCAACGGATTTCCGACACTAACATTTTCCCTATCTCCTTGGACTGCCGATCGGTCACATGCCAAGTAGATTGATTGATCAGCAGAATTAAAAGTTGTCGGAGAATCCGGCAAAGTCCTGGTAACTGCTCTGGGGCATTTGGCCGGAATAGAAGTGTTGAACGGTGTTGTCCTGCGAATGGGAAAACGGAATAATTTGCAAAAAAAAAAAATGAAATTTGGCACGGACGGTCGGACGGACAACTTGACGGCAGCGAGAGCAAAATCCCATAATTTTTTGTGGCATTATAAACAGTTACAACATGGGATATAATATAGTGGCCCCGTGTATGCGCAAAAACTGAGTACCGTACCCAAACGTTCAGAATGTCGGTGATGCCCTGAAGTGGCTGCTTGCTCAGCTGTTCATGGATCGTGTTCTGCAAGTCGTCGAACGAGAAAGAATCTGCACACAAAATGTTAAAATGTGACAACAATAATTGGCACAAATAGTAATTGGACGAGTCTTTTTTCGGTCATATAAAAAGGCACAAAAAATCCCAAAATGTCGAGGGGGGGGGCATTAAAAGGAAGGACTTTTTTCGGCTGTTTGAATAAGAAAGAAAAGTACAATTTACCCACCCAAATCCAACACCGCTCTCTCCACAGTCACTGTCCCGGCCGGATAATTGCGCGGGATGATCAAACGCAATGGCGGCACTTGCTCGCGCTCTAAAAAAACGAAATTAAATTAAAAATACAATAGTTGTCTTCATGATGGAAAATGACTTTTGGAAGGTGCCAAAAGTATGTGCCAACTTTGAATTGGCGCGCCATTCGGATTAATTCTAGGCTTTTTTTCGTAAATGAACCATACAAGCCAAAAGCAACGACGTGAACAGTAACCACCCAAACTCACTCAGAATGCAGCGGACAATGAACGAGTTGGTGTCCGTGTTCAGCTCAACGATCGGGTCGAAGTGAAAGCGCATTTCCATGGTGGCAAATTCGCTGCGGACCATCTCCGGCAACTGCACAATGTTCACCGTCACTTTGCCATTGGGGTTCATGCGGCCGCCGCCGGCACCAAATTGTTGCGGCATGCCAGCTTGGACAAAAGAAGAAGAGGAGGCGGCAGAGCATGCGACAATGTCCGCTGTTGATGCCGGTTGTTCGGTTGGTACGGGCAACAAATCGTCCATTGAACTCTTTAAAAGGTTGAACATGCGCATTTATAGAGCAGTTCAATTCACTTATGTGCAGGATTAGAATGAATGCATGCCCGTACCGAAGTACTCATTGGGTCGGTCACTGTCGTGGTAATCCCTGGATTCGGGTCTGTTACAGGTATCGGTAAAAACCAAAACCCCGTAAACATCCTGGTACTAGATCGGTAAAACTGACTAGGCATGTACGATATTCTCGACCGGACATAACCGTATGCCTTTGATGCGTGTGATAATACTCACATAAAGATCCTCAACCGGCGTTGCAGCGCCGGGCCATTGCTGTTGCGCGAACGAAGCAGTGACAGCAATCGGCGACCCGGTGTTATTTGTGTCCATCATCATTGCGGCACCAGCAGCAGCGTATTGTTGGGACGGCGGCACGCCTTGCACCACGGCAGCAATCGATGATGACGACGACAATGACTTGTGCTGCAGCTGTTGTTGTGCCATCGATGTGGGCGACTGTCTCGCTGCTGCTCCAGTTGCACCTCCTCCGGCAACAGCCATTTGGCGTTGACGCAACATCAACAAATGTTGCTGGTGTTGAAAATGAAATTGTTGTTGCTGTTGTGTGTACATGTTCGACTGTTGCTGTTGATAATTGTATTGCTGTTGTTGTATTGCTTGGAAATGTTGTTGTTGCTGATATGCCGCTGCCGCCGCCGTCGTCGAGTCCATCGGTTGTTGTTGTTGTGCAGTTGAATTTGGCTGTTGTTGTTGATGAGCAACCATGCCGCCGGAGGCATAGAATGGCCCTCCACCGCCGGAGGACGGCCCAACCGGTGTCATCACTGCACCACTGCCGCCGCCACCCTGCGATGAAGCGTATGCCGCCGAACTCATTGCCCCACCGGCAAAAATCTTTGCGTTTGTCGGCACGGACGGGTAATTACTGCTGCCATTTCCCCTTGGTGGCATTTGATGATGCTGTTGCTGCTGTTGTTGCCAGTCCATCCAAGTGCTGTTCCCGGCGGGTTGGACTGCCTGCGGAGAGCCGGCCATCGTCGGCATCATTTGTTGAGCACCGTAAGCCTACGGGTACATTGTAAAAAAACTTGAGATGTGACATTAACTGGGTAGACAAATCATTACATGTTGGTCCATGATCATCTGCGGTTGCTGCTGTTGTGCCATGGACGGTTGCGGATAGACAGCAACGGGCGGCTGTGCCGTCGCTGGTGTGCCACCACCGCCGCTGAACATCATCGTCATTTGTTGGTGCGGTGACATCATTTTACGCAACACAAATTCAATGTCGAACAGTTCCTTGACGCCCACAAAACTGAACGAATGAATGAATGTGTGCTTTTGGTGGGGTTTTTCGGTAAAATATTTATGAAAACAACAAAAATAAAAGCACACTGACCGCTCAAAGCGCAACACCGACAGCATGGTGTTGATACGGCTAAGCTGAAAAAGACGCGAATGTATAAGCTGCTCACTACAACAGAGAGAAAGAGGGTTCAGAGACAGAACACGACGACGACAAAGAGGGAGAGACAGACGTAGAGAGAGAAAAAGAGAGACATTGGGAGAGAGTGGGGAAAAAGGAGAGACATTGGGAGGAAGGGAGAGAGAGAAAAAAGAGTACTAACCATTGCCGGCTCGGTCTGATACTTGCTCAACGCGCTGTGCAGAAAGCCGATAAACTGTTGCAGTTGGCACACTTTGTCGTAGTATGGGCGCTCTTCGTCGCCAAGCGCGCGCAGTTGATGCACAATTTCGGGTGGCAATGTTGGCGGTGGATATTCGGCAGCAAATGCAGGGGAGCCGTATTGCTGCTGCGGCACCCCGGCGGGGTGCATCATCATTGCTGCTCCTCCTCCTACGACGGGTTGTTGTTGTTGGTGCTGCTGCCCACCGCCGCCCATTTGTCGGATGAATGTGCCACCGCCACCGGCGCCGCCCGTCGGCATATTGTACGGATGTTGTTGGTGGTGGTGCTGTTCTTGTTGCTGTTGTCTGTACCAGTGTCGTTGCTGAAGTTGTTGTTGCGCAGCTGCCCGGCCATCGTCCATCATTTGGTGCTGCTGGTCACCAGATGCTTGTATGCCATGCTGCTCGACAGATGCCATTTTGATGCCCGCGGTGGCGTTCAGTTGAGGTGAAGGCACAGGATACGAAGCGGTTGTTGCCGCCGTGATCGGTTGGCCAATGGACGGTGCCATGCTATCTGGATAAAGAATTTTTGCTGTCTGTCCCACAAAGTTTGGTAGAATCGCACTAACAATTTTCAGGGTTAGATTCAAACCATGCGCAATGTTTTGTTTGTTTCCTGATCTGTTCCAATTTGGCACAAAATCCACACAAAAAACATTTCAAGAGAAACCAACACAACCCCAAGGTCTAAACCTCAACGAAAAACCATCTATATTCGATTCCAAAACCCATGAGAATTGTTGTTTTTCAGACTTGGTCCCATTACGGGTTAAGAACCAACCCGCACAACAATGATTAACACAAACATGGGTACTGCTGCTGCTGCTGTTGGAAGGTGTTCGGATAAGCAACGGCTGTCGTCGTTGCCATTGCACCACCGCCGCCAACAGAAGCGGAGACCGGTGCCACCACCGCGGGCGCTGTTGACGACACCATCACAGGCGGTGGTTGTCCCATCGACTGCTGTTGTTGCAATGAAGTGTGTTGTTGTTGATGGGTTGGCTGCGGGTCCGGAGGTACCTATAAACAAACAATGAATGAGCAACCAGAAGAAACACGCCAATCGGAGGCTGCAACCCCTCGCCAAAAATCCCCGATTGAAGGCCCCGCCCCGAACGCAATTGACTAAAAAAGCCCAAGCCCTGAAAGCCAAGGTCTGGGTAGCCCATGGTACACCAGGGCTGGTCTCAGGTTACTAAATTCCAACAGTATGTTGGCCCATTATTTAAATGCGGGACACGCACTTTGTAAGCCGACGAAGTGACCACCGCCGACGCGACGACGGTCGTTGCCGGAAGGGTGGCAAAGGGTGAGCCCTGCCGATGGCCGGCGCCAGTGGGTGCTGTCGCCACCGGCTTCACCCCATTGTTGCCAACGGCATGGTGATGGGCTTGGAACACCGGGGATACGGCTGTGGTCTTCGAGTTGCAATTGATCGCGTTGATCACCTAAATAATGTGGGAGTATGAATTGGGAGACAGCACATTGGCACAAAACAGAGGATGGTCCGACATTGAATCGGTTTGTCAAGATTTAATGCACACGGCGCCTACCTTGGCAATTGTTCGCATGTATTCATCTTTGCTGCCACATTTTTGGAACACGTATTCCTCAACCTTAACACATAACTTGGAATGTCAAAATTAAAAGAAACAAAAAATGGATCAAACATCGACCGTCATGTTTTTAAAAGCGGTACCCACTTGTCTGGCATCACCGGGTACCTGAGGGAGTGAGAAAAAGTAGGCAAATGTCATCAATGGGGGGGGGGACAACAATCCCCCCTTTGGTGTTTAAATGCACAAACCGGCAGGTTCGGTGCATTCTGACGATTCCGCGCCAATTCCGGCTCCCTAAAAGAGGCGATTGAGACACACGGTGTAAAATTCAAGACTAGACCGGTCAACGTGTGTATTTATATTAATCAAGGGCGGATGATGACACAAACTAAGTTGAACGAGGCCCATGGACACCAAAATCAAAAAGCATTAACCCATTAGCGCCACAAATCTTGTCAAGTTGTTATGGCGCACAATTAGCCTATTTAAATTTTGAAAGGGTGGGATGGTGCACAAAATGCCCAACCCGAGTATAGTTTAATCCCCGCACAAACATACAGTCTGTTGATGACATTGTCGCGAAACGATTGAGACGGCCAATCGGCTTCAGCCACCAGCGCGGCTGCCGCCGCCGCCGCTGCACCACCACCGCCGCTGTCACTGCTAGGCACAGCTGTAGAGGACATTTTTTCCCTGACAAGAAATCAAATATTGTACCATGAAAACAATAGAGAAAGAGAAAATGGTCGGTCATCACCAAGAAAAAACGTACACAAACGCTCTCAAAAAGTAAGTCAAAAGTTTATGCAATGTTTCAACCAATCACGGGAATAGACAATGGGACGACTAATTTCTGAAGAGTGTTTCGTCTTGTCGTCGCTTCGGCACAAAAGTGCCAGGCTTGTTCTGCGCATCCGAATGGTTGGCCAACTCCAGGGGACAAGTGGACACCGGACTCTCCTGCAAACACTGCTTCAGGTCGTAGAACACGTCCTTGTCCTCCGGCGTCAAAAAGGTGATCGCCTTGCCCTTCTTGCCAGCACGTCCTTACAATTTGATGGGTTAATTTCTTTATTTCGTCCATTTATTATTTAATGAATGTCTATGTCAGTTTCTAGTGGTCCTGCCAAACATTTGTCCATCAAATGTTATCATAGTAAATGCTTCGGTAACAAAAATTCTTACGGATAAACCCCATCCAAGACGTCTGTCCCTTTTGTTGTCAGCAAAAAACTTGGTACGCCTTTGCCCAAACGTCACAGCTCGCTTACCTGTGCGACCAATTCGATGGGTGTAGTCCTCAATGGACTTGGCCATGTCGTAGTTCAACACCAATGACACGTCTTTGACGTCAATACCACGCCCGGCCACATCGGTTGCCACCAGAATGTCGCGCGACCCATTTTTGAGTGCATCAAGCGCATACTCACGCGCCTCTTGGCCTTTACCACCGTGCAAAATGCACGGATTGAAACCAATCTTTTGGAGACCCTTGCCAAGCATGTCTGCGCCTTTTTTCTAAAATGGCAGACGTTTATTACAAGAGTGTACACCCCTGTACTGGTCTCAGGGGAAAAGTGCTAAAAAAAAATTTTTTGGCGGCTACAGAAAAAACCAGATCTAGGAAATTACGGATGGTAAGAACCATCCGAACAAGTTCCGGGGTTTTTTCATGGCAGGGATTTAGAAATTTACATCCCTATCTTTTCATGCTTGCTTTTTGTCAGCCCCGTCACCTGATTGACAAAAATGATGATCGGCGGCTTGTAGAGATCCGACTGGGAGAGAATTTCCACCACTTTTTTGCGCTTCATTTCCTCGCTCATCATCATCACAATTTGTTCACACCGCTCGGTGGGCCGTCCCGCGGAACCGATGTAAACAATGGCCGGCCGTCGCATGTATTGGCGTGCCACGCGCTCAACCGCGGAACTCATTGTGGCCGTGAACATCACCGTCTGTGAGAATTGTTGTATGGTATTTGTTTGTTTGGTCAAGTCATTGATCCCAAAAATCCCCGGGATTTCCAATTCTCGTTTTAATTCTAAAATTTTTTTTTTGGGACCCGGTACCCGCTCCAGACCTAAATCCTGGATATTTGGGGATGTGTTCGCTCACCTGTCTGAACTTCTTTTTGGACGTAAAATTGGCCATCAATTTGCTTTCGTCCTCCGCGTCCTCGGTGTCCGGCTTCAGGTTGGTCACCGGGATGAATTCTAAAATGCGCGTGACGTCCGGCTCAAAGCCCATGTCCAACATTCTGTCCGCCTCGTCCATGACCACGTAGGAACACAAATTCAGCGACATGTACCGATTCTCCAACACGTCAACCAAACGGCCCGGTGTTGCAATGATAATCTAAAGGCGCAAAATTCAGGATGCGTACAGAATGTCCGGAATAACCCTGGTCCGTACCGCTATCAAATCATGGACATATAAAAAATGCTTAGGGAGGAGACTCCAGCAAATTGTCAAATGCCCATAATTCATTGCCCATACTCACATCGACGCCCATGCGCATGCGAAGTCCCTGGTCCTCGCGCGAGGCGCCCCCAATGACGGACACGGTTCGAATGCCAAGCTTGTCGCCGAACTTGATGGTCTCCACCTCAATTTGCTGTGCCAACTCACGCGTCGGGGCCAAAATGACGGCGTACGGGCCCTGCTCATAGTCGTTGGCGTCCTCAATTGAGGACACGCCCTGGGCCTGTTGCTTCTTGGGCACGGTGGTGATCCAGACGAGCAGCGGGATCAGAAAGGCTGCTGTCTTGCCGGAGCCTGTCTCCGCCACGCCGATGATGTCACGATTTTGAAGACCGATTGGGATTGCTTGCCGTTGGATGGGCGTCGGCTCCTGTTTGTACAAATGTGATGTGATGCAAAATAAAGTAATTTTTTTTATCGAAAAATCGCCGACAAAGCCATCGTCTTAATGACTTGACTCGTACATGGCGGACTTATGTGCAACTCAATTACACATGAATGTGCTTTTTACCTACCTACCGATCGAGCAGAAAAATGGAGATAGGGCCCCCTTTTCACATTAAGGAGAAATGAAATATACTATGAACAGTTATCAAAAATTTGAAAATCATTTTCCTCGGAAATCTCATTTCTAGGTGCCGTACCGCACCCTCCCTGAAAACTTGCAGGTGAGAATCTGCAAAAAAAAAGTCATCGGTCGGAGGGATTCCCCAAAACCCGGTGATTTTTTTTCAAGCAATGAGCTTGCTTATTCCCCCAGCCTCCGCACATGATTAAATGGGGAAAAGACGGGGAAAGGAGTAAAGGGCAAAAAAAAAAAATTTGTTATGCCCGCGTGTCATATGGAAACAATTTGTTTGAGGGGTATGACTAATCCTCCTCCCGCCCCACTTCGATGATGAAAAAGAGAGGTCGCTCTACCAATCGCGGCTGAACAAATAATATAGTAAATGATGAATGTGTGACAAATGGACTTAAAAAGTAAGTAGACAGAGGCAACGACAGACTAATTGTAAGGCGGGCAGACATATAAATGTTATATTTGTGTGTGTGTGTGTGTGTATTCTGCCTTTGCAAAGTAGACCAGGTGAGAGAGAGAGAGAGAGAGAGAGAGAGAGAGAGAAGGGGGGAGGGAGGGATGAATAGATAGATATAGAGGAGGAAAAAATTGACATGGACAAATTAAATTTAAAGGGCGTCATTTAATGCCTCGCGGTGTAACCAATGACACAAGAAATACACATGCGTACTAAGACTGTGGGAAGAAGTTTCCAGTATAATAGATACGTCACCAAAAGATTTATTCCTTCGCAAATGGATTAAATGATGGTCAAGCTACATGTACTGTCTATTTTAATGTATAATTAATAGAACGACTAAAAAAATTGTCAGACCACCCGACTTTCGACCTTCGAACCGGCGTAAGCGGGGGGGGGGGGAGATGGGGTGGGTAACGATTTCACCCAGAAGGGTGGGCGAGCGCAGAAACGGTGTTTTAGAAATTTAGTGTCAATTTTAAAGAAAAAGTCGCAGAGATGATGGCACATTTGCAAGCCGTCCATCGGCCCACCTTATAGCCAACGTCCATGATCACGTCGAACACCTCCTTGGGCAAATTTTGTTCCTCCCAGTTGCGCATCGGTCTTGGGATTCGGCCACCCTTGATTGCAATGTTGAAGTCCTCGCGGAAAATGCGCCAGTCCCGGTCCGACATTTCGGACAGTGTCTTCTTGGTCCAGTGCCGGTTGTCCCAATCCTCCTTCTTCTGCTTCTTGTGCAGTTGTCGTTGCCTGCACACATATGCAAAAATGGAATAACAAAAACAAGATAAGCAAACACATAAATCCGCTGCTACAAAATAGAGAGCGAAGATTTTGAAATTGACAGGGGCGGGATGACTTAAATTCCCCCCAAAATGCCATAAATTTGAAATTTTTTCCCACTAATTTTGTCTGTGTCTACAGCAAGTTTAGTGCGGTAATCACCTAAAAAAAATTTTAAGAATGTCAAAATCAACTCCAAAACATGATATAGCATTACACCGGAAAAAAATTAGGGACAAATACCGGAGAAAAAAGAAGTCCGAAGGGTTCGACCAATTTCGGACTTTCGTTTAGACCGTTCGTTCGCCAATCCAGAGGGTGAGAGCTCACGTACCCGCCCATCACTAATAGTTTTTTTGCTAGCCAGGTACCCCATCCAGAACCAACGTTCCAGCCGTTCGACTTTCCGTCGGTAGAACGGTGCGCGGGTTCTTTTGACCCATCATCAACCATCCGTCCGCCCCCACCCACCGGCTCTTTTCCTGCTCCTTTTCCGCGTCCGACCGTCGCTGCTCCAACAGTCGCTGGTAGAACTCCGATTTCTGCTTTTTCTGCTGGTTCAAGTCCATGCCGGCGATGGAGCCGCGGCCCAAAAATTGCACCTCGTGACGCTCCTTGTACAACGCGTTGTAGTCGTTGGATGTGTCCTCCGTCGGCTCCCAGTCAAAGATGAACTTGCGCTCGTGCAGGCGACGCCCGCGTTTGCGCTTCTCCCGCGGGGCACCTGCAGGAACACAGAGTAATCAAATAGGAAAAATGATACGCCCAAAAAGTGGCACCAAATTAGGGTAATAAAATTTCGAATTAAGATTGGGTGGAAGGCTCCCTGAAAATTCGACACACAAGCGTGAAAAATACAATTTCCTGATATCCGGACATCCAGAAAGGCAGACACCAGAATGGATTTGAGACAAGGATTGGCCGAACTAACCTGAAAAATTGCAATTATTTTCCGAAACTTTCTACTAGCAATAATTTAGTTTTTCGAAATACTATGAGGTGTCGGATTTAAAGCAAACAAATGTTTGAACTTTGAAGGACTCAAAAGACTAACAAATGTCAAATGTCACAACATCACTGCTTTTTTTTTTGGAAAGGTTGTCCAAACAAATTTTGTGACAAATTTGGCAATTTAATGCATCTTTCTGTTCGATGCAGTAAAAAAATGTGGCGTCGTAAGCCTAAAAATGTTGCGCACTTGAAAACACTACAGCAATGAATGAATGCACTGAAATGGTTTCGGAGTGCGCCTGTTCACTGTTCCCATGACTATGTCGCTCAACTGTGGTCCCCCAAAAAAGTAATTCGCCTGGGCCAACCAAGGCGATTACCCACACGCATTGGTGTGAGCCATCGAGCCCCGATTTGGCGCCGGCAAATTTGGCATCGTTGTCCACCTGTTCGTGGTAACAAATGAATGGACAACACTACCGAGGGCACAGTCGTCAAATGTGTACGAATGGAGGTCAGGAAGAAGAGGTGGACCTTCTTCCCTCTCCCCGGAATTTGATGGTAAGAAACCCGGAGGGTTTTTGACGCAAACCAACGGATGATTCCCCTTAGGGGTAGTATTGCATAGGCTTAGGCAAGGTGGCGTACACATATCGACATGGGGATGAATCGGATCATATTGCATAACATGAATGTTGTCAGTAATGCCGAGATTTAGTCAAGCAGTACAACAGACCCAGGTAGCGCGCCTTGATCGCGTCCTGCAATTTCTGCGAGTCTTTCTCCTGCACCCGGTCACTGCGACGTGCACCGTCCCCGCGCTCGCGACTGTTGCTCCGACTTCGGTCGCCCCGCTCTTTGCGATCTCCACCCCTGTCCCGATCTCCGCCTCTTCGTTCACGACTGTCCCCTCGCCGTTCGCGACTGTCCCCTCGCCGTTCGCGACTGTCCCCTCGCCGTTCGCGACTGTCCCCTCGTCGTTCCCGACTGTCCCCTCGTCGCTCCCGACTGTCCCCTCGTCGCTCCCGGCTATCGCCTCGTCGCTCCCGGCTGTCCCCTCGACGGTCCCGGTCTCCTCCTCGGAAGCGATCACGCTCACGATCACCACGATCGGCTAAACACAAATATATATATATATGTATGCAAATCACGCATTTCTGCCCCGCCAAGACTTTGTCAAAAATTTAAGAATGACCAAAAAATCTCATTTTTAGAGGGATTTATAATCCGTACGTCCTTTTCCTCATCCCCCGTTAAAAGCGAATTCCAATTCAAGACATGAACCCGGACTATGGAATAAACATTAAAAATAACCTCTTCGTGCCTCGCCCCGAGCGTCACCCATAAATTGCTTTCTCTGCTCCTCCAATTCCTTGGTGAGTTTCTGCTTCTGCTCAACTTCCTCTCGCCGTCGTTGTAATGCAAGCGCTTCACGTTCTGCTTTCGACAGAAATTTGGGCTAAAAAGGGGATGGGGCATTTTTATAATTAAATTGAACAAAGTCATGTTTCAAACGCCGGGAAATCGGTTACAGGTTTGATCCATGCTAATTGTAAGTTATCGCGAAAAAAAAATTCAGAGTAAACTTTATGTCTACTATATATCCCAGTTTCATTCAACAACCACATAAACAGTGTCATGTCAAATCGTACACATTTTTGCCGAGTATCAGGTGATATTGTAGGAATTGAATAAACAATTCTTAGAGGCTTTCAGGGTCAATATGATTACAAAATCAATGATTTTGTCGAAATCAGAAACCCGAACTTCTGTCCCCGTTCTTAAGTTATTTATGCAGTCATGAAATACAATAATGACAATAACCTTGCATTCCGCCTCCTCAATTTGCTTCTTTTTTGCCAGAATTTCTTCGAGTGACAACGGCTCACGTTTTGGCATTTTTTGGGCCGGTTGAACCATTAGTTTATAGGGCTGTCAAAAATATGTAAAATTTTTACAAAATATAACCCTTGTCAGTTAAATTACGAAAGAAAAAAATAAATGAAATTTGGTTAAAATGCCAAACTTTAAATTTTAGCGCTATTCAAATTTTTTTGTCCTTTTTTCAAAAAAAAAATTTTTTTCTAAGAAAAGCCGTTTTTGGGGGTTTTCAAGATCGCCATAGTCGATTATGACCTCCATTTCGACTAATTCCGAGCCCCGAACCCGAATTCGAACAATTTGTCGAAAATCAAACTTTTTAAAAAGCGTAAGAACATAATTTTTATAGGTTTTCGGTCGGGGTCGCAGAATTGTTTTTACGACTTCTTAAAACTTGAATTTTTTTTCAAAAAGGGGGGCAACCATCTAAAGTATTACCGTGGGTTAGTATGTTTTATATTAAATATTTACAGCAACAAATAAACATTCAATACAACTGAAAATGGTTGAAATTCAAGAAGAGACCAACGGACAGCAACATCCGCAACAAAACAATGACAACGCTCCGCCCCGTTCGACAATATTGGTGAAATCAGCAGCAGAAAACTTGCACGGGACATCGGGATTTTCGGAATGAAAACCGGGAGTACGAGAAAGCCGGGACTGGGACTGACTACAACCTCCTCCTTTTTTGTCCTGGACTCGGAAAACCGGGCACCGATTTTGTGAGGGAAAGTTTGGTGCGCATGGTAGCCCCCCCTCTGTCAAAATTTCTCTTATTTTATTGGTTTTTGGGATTGCCATCCTCGAATCTGACACCCATTTCGGCCATCTGAACCCCATGATACGAGTTGGGCCAAAAAGCAATTTTTAAAATTTGCCAAAATTAATGTTGGCTTCCATCCCGACTATTACCCGGGATTCTAAGAATCGGAAGGAATTCATCGCTCCCGTGCAATTCTAACATTAGGCCAAAGTGTTGTTGCGATTAAAAAAAACAAATTTCAAACGACAGGCTTTTCTAAAACAACATCACATTGACGCGCTTTGTTTCGTCCTCCGTTTGGCCACCCTTTATTTCTGCGTCAATTATGCGCTGTCCGTTTCCTCACCGTACGCCCAGAGAATGGCGTTCACAAAGGCATTCGCTGCAGGTTTGCTTTTATTAAGCCAGACCGGGTCCGGTACCGGGGCTAACAAGGTCCGGTCTCCGGTGATTTTTGAAAAAAAAAAAAACGGATTACAAAATTAAGTCAGTATGAGTGCACGAGCTGGTCCGGCATCTCGAAATCATTAACCCGGGGCCAGTGTTTTAAAGTAATGGCAGGACGGGATACCGGCCAAAAAATGAACCCAGTTTAGTTCGGTTTCATAAAAAATGCACGCCTGATCGGCCTGGTACTAGTCAAAAAATCCGAACCTGATTAAGTTCGATGCATCGAAAAAACTGGATTCCCGGAAGCTCCCGGCCTGGGTCCCGGTCGCTCCGGGAAAATAGTTTTACACATTGCGCCTCCCATTTCTCAGCGGCTGCAACAAATGCCTTCCGTCTGCACCAGCGCATGCGCGGCGTGGAGGTGCCCGTGTTCAGTCAACAATTCTTGGCACTTTTAATCCGCGAGGATTCGGCACACTATTTGTTTTACTGTCTGATCATTGTCATTACATCGCCGGTCACAAGTAAGCGAAATGAGTAAACATTTACCAAGAAAGGACGGGGTGAGAGGTTTCGATTGGTTAATTTTATTGTCGTAATTCTTTTTCTATTCAATTTCTACAAAATTCGCATCATTTTATAGCTTTATGGATTTAAAAGCAATAATCAGGCACAAATTAAGAGAAATTAAACTTGGATTTACGCTTTAGAAAAAAAACTTGGTTACAGGGTTCTGTGTTTTTTTTGAAAATTACAGGATTTAAGCGACCGGACCAGGTAACCTGTTGTTTTGAAAATGGCAACCTAGCCTGGCCCTGCCAATTTGAATTTTTCCGGAAGCCCTACGAGGTTTTTTTAGAGGATTTTTTATGTCGGATGAAAGTATTGTACTACGTAGGTGGTTAAGGCTGATAATGAGATTTAATTAAGTATACCCCTAAGAAACATCATGAATGCCAACACAGATTTTGCGTTGAGTAAGTAAGGCCTGTAATTTTTCACCCCCTCCACACTTTTTTTGTTGTTGTAAAATATGTCATCCTAAAATTGTTGTTACCAATTCTTTCAAAAGGACATTTTATTTTGTTTAGTTGCATTACTGCCAATTGCCATGTACGCGCTGTTCCACGCCATTGCCTTTGTGATGAAGGCGGACGCGCAGTTGGCATGGCACGCGTCGTTCGTCCAAAAGTTGGCACAACTCAAAGCGCAGCACACGCCCAACATTCTGTCCACCGTGGCGTGTGCCGAAATATTTTTGTTCCCGCTTCTTGTGGCAATGGTTTTCACGTAAATTTATTAATCCATCGAATTTTTTGAGTAAACATTCCTTATCTATCCCCCACAGGGCAAAAGCGAACATTTTTGCGCCGATAGCCTATTATCAATTCTTGGCAATGCGTTGGATGTCCGTCAGGAACCCGTACACTCGGTAAGACATTTCCCCTTACACCACAATTGTTATGGTATTGGGTAGGAGGGGGTAGTTCCCGGTCGATAACTCAACAAAATAAAAAAAATGCGTTTTTGGGCGTCAAAACCCGGGTGACAAAAACCAGGATCGCCTTTTTAGGCCCGGATTTTGCGGGTTTTTTTTACATTTTTTAAATAATTCAAAATTTCTCGACTGCCATCATGATTAGTTCCCACAGCATTTTAAAAATTAAAATAAATATGCATAATTGATGAAATTTGAATGTGCGGGCGTATATATTTTCTTGCCCCCGCCTATGGCACAGAGCAATGTTCTCTCAACTGCGCCACGCTGTGCTGTCGCTGGCTGACCACGCGCGTTGTCCGGGCCCGCTGCGCACGCTCGTCCACAAAGCGGTCGCATTGGTTGAACGCGTTGGACAGGCCCAAATGCAGCAGCAGCAGCGTCCTCAATGATGACGACGATCAAGCGGACGGGGTTGAAAGAAAAAACACCGAACTTTATAAGCCGCCATTGCGTGACGAAATTTTTTTCTCTCTAACTCACACACTCTTACACACTCACTGAATTAGCCCCGGGGGGGGGGGTTCCGTCGTCGATTTGTCTTTAAAAATTCCTTGAACATTGAAAAACTCGGGGCGGCGAACCTCGTCGTCTTTTATTTCTTATCAGACCCGGTTTATTCGATTACCAAAATTTTTTGTCCTAGCACTCCAGCAAGAAACACATTAATACTATTTTATTGCAAGATTCCTTTTTTTCTTCAAATGTTGTTGTTGTGTTGGGTCTTATTGGGTGCGTCGCTAGTTTCGGCACTTTTCCTCCCCCGTCGCCATTGGTCCGCCCATCCGTGGTTTTTCTCGGAATTTTGGTAATTTTGATATTTTTACAATAATACTCTCTAGCCCCCGGGGGCGGCTCAGGAAACCGACACTAATTGGTGTACGCAACAATGACCATTCCCTTCTCCCCGCGTATTGTTTCCCATTTTTAAATGAATTTGAATGTTGTTTTACTCATTGTCAGCCAATTCCTCGCATATTTTTGTTCCGTTTCATTGAATAGAAGAACGAAATAAAGCTTTCGGAGAGCTGAATTTAATGTGCAGGCAAAAGCTAATTGATTGGACAATGTACAAAAAGGTCATAACTAAGAAAATGAAAAAATGGCCAATTTTTGACCCTTTTTTAAAAAATTAGTGCTATGCGCCATTCTGATCGGAACCGTTTTTTGAGCAGAAATGCTTCGTTGTGTTGTGTCGCCGCCAGCGGGGATTTATCAGTTAAATGAAACTTTTTTTTGTTTGCCACCCGCAGCGGTCACTCGCATTGATTTTTTGATTGTGAATTTGCTGCCGGCCATTAATTGGCTCATCGCTTTTTTTTATCCGGACGTCGAAATTTTCTGCGATGGCGGTGTGTCCGTCCAACCGTCTCGCCAACCCTTCCCGCCACCCCCTTTTAGCCAATGTTTGTTTGAATGTGGGGGGGGGGGCGACGGTCGGATGACGGAGACGCCGGGGGGGAGGGGGGGGGGGGGCGGAGACGCCGGGGGGGGGGGGTGGGAGGGCGGGGGCGCCGGGGGGGGGGGGGGGGGGGGGGGCGCCGGGGGGGGGGGGGGGGGGGGGG
>JAKKIK010001142.1:0-18830 GCA_024500135.1 Heterodera carotae | reverse complement strand
CCTTTCTCCAATAAATTATTATATTAATTATTCGCTGCACGTTCATCGGTTATTCAACCGAATATTATTTTATTGTTGTAAGAACACAACAATTTCTAATTCCGATCTTTAACCCGAACATTCGTACCCCTAATTTAGTCGAGACTCTCGTTTAGCCCTTTAATTAGAGCCCCGCAAAACACTCACATCGATTGTCATTGTCGCTGTTGTTGTTGGGATTGTCCAATTTGTAACAATGCCAACATTGTCTCCATTAGATGGCATTGTTGTCATCGTCATCGTGGTCATCTGCTGCTGCTGCTCCACGCTTGACAGCGTGAAATTTGTTGTCAAAAAATCGATGGCACCAAATGAACTGCTTGGCGTTGTGCCGTCACTGTTGCTGGATTACATGAACATTTTACATGATCATCCAAGTTCATGACGAATATTCAGGTGACGGATATCATGGACGCCATGAATCCCATGTGTTAAAGCCACACCTCTGATTAGGCACCCCTCCTCTAATAAAGTCTCCCATTTAAGGGGGGATTAAAGATAACCCCCACACTCCAAATAGAGCCTCCATTTTATTACCCAAGTGGACTCTAATATGGTAAAGATAGTTTTGATGTAAAGATCGGACCGGTCGGGTTTTTTTTTAGTTTTTTCGATTTTTGGATTCGGTTTTTGACCGAAAAAACCGACCCAGAATTTTTAAATTTTTGTTTTTTTTTTTCGAAACCGATCGACCCTCTGTCCAGTCTCTAATTTTTAGTCAGCCATGATTAAGCCTGCCTGCTTGTTGTGGTGGCGGTGCTGTTGAACTGTTCCATGGCGCCGAGCATTTCCACCGACGGCGGACCAGCGCCATCGCTGTTTGAAGGCGGCGGTGGCTCTGGTGGTGGTGGAACATTGTTGCTGGAAAGGTCTGGGATTAGCTAGGAAGATAGGGATTTTGAATAAAAAATAAAACCCCTGCCGAAGGGGGGGGGGGGTTTGAATCCAGAAAAGAAAAAAATTACATTATTTTCTAAAAACCGGACCATTTTTTCGGCATCCAAAATAAGCAGGCACATAATGCCAACCAATATTAGAAATAAATATTCTTATCTACCCTTGCCCTTCAGCACTGCCGCTTCCGTTGTTGTCGACTAGTGGCGTCGGTTGCGGCGCCGGTGGCATTTCTTCCAGTGGTGGCGCAGGTGGTGGCGGTGGCATTTCCACTTGCGGCAGTGGCGGTTGCGGCACTGGTGGCATTTCCAATGGCGGCGCCGATGGCAATGGCGAAACTTCGTTAGCAATGTTATTGTTGTTGTTGTCAGCGGTAGTGTTCGGCTGGCTGATCACCGGTGAAGAAGCATTTTGATCACCTGTTTCTGGCGTTGTGCCCGGAGGCTGTTGCGGTGGCGGCGGCGGTGGCCCACCGCCGGCGGCGGTAGCCGACGGATTATCCGGCTCAACAACAACAACCACAGCCGGTTGTTGCTCTTCTTGCCGCTGCCGCTGCGCATTCGGATTTTCGTCCATTATAATGCCCGCCGGGGAGAGGGCGAACAATAATTCTAATCTGAATCGATTTACACTCGATTTTAATTGCGTTTTTTAACAATCCTTTAAATTGCCACATTTATTTAATTATTTAACGCCCGGGGGCGAATAATAATTCTATATGTGAGTTGATTTGTACTCAATTTTAATTGCCTTTTTAACATATTTATTTAATTGCAAGCCCAAACGGTATTTAAAGGATTCTAACTCGGAATTTTGATCCCGTTTTAATCTCTGTCCGATGATTTTCCAAAATCTCGGTCGCATTTTGTCTTAAATCTCGACCTCAATATACATAGGTAATAAATTATTTCCTTAATCAAATCCACACTTATCCCATGGATATCCGTAATCTGGCTAGCTGTTGTATCTGTAAAAAAAAAAAATTACAAAACAAGCATTAGCCCAATTTTTCTATTAGTGTCTCATTAGCCCATGCACTGAGACGGCACATCGAATGACGCAGAAAATTTTATTACCCAGGGTACCTCGTTAAAAATTTATTAAATTATCCTACATTAAACATGCATTTTTTTGACGCGCCATGCCAATGAATGTTTGTGTAAAATAAATGCCTTTGGCCAATGCCAACCGTTTCTATGGCAATTTGTTAGTTAAAATTTACTTACTGTGTTGTTGTATCAAACATTTTTACGTGAACAATGTTCATGCTCACCAGCAGTGTGTGTGTGTGAATTGTCCCAAAAGTGAAGACAAAGAATTATGGCGAGAACGAAACACCAAAAATGGCGAAAGTTTTCGCTAACACAGAGGCCACGAAACGTGTAAATCCCACACCTGGGTAAGGAAATCTCTGGGTTTTCCAGGCCCGGAAAGGCCCGGTTCTTGAAAAAAACTCGGTCGTACATACTAGGGTTCAGCGGGACCGGGATCGGGCGGGAAACCCCGGGCTTTACAGACCCGAAAAAGCACGGACCCGGAATCGGGTCCCTCTGAACCCTAGTACATACACATGTATTAGGACTGTGCGAAACCAAAGATTTCTCGAGACTTGAGACCGATACATGACACTGAGTGGGTTTTGCTTTTCCCGGGCCTTAGGGAATCTTTTCCTGGCCAGGTTTTTATTAAAACTAGACACATTTTCGGCGCCTCTTGTCTTTTTTGAGGGCTCTTCTCGCTCGCCGATTCGCGTCTTTTTGGGGATTCTCGTTGCTCGCCAATTTTTGTCTCCGTTGGCTTATAAATGCGGTGCCAAAATATTTTGGGGACAGAAGCCGGTTGAAAGACGGCAAAACCAAATGCGGCACGCGCACGACAACGTTAAAAGCACTGACAAATTTGTGTCCTCGGGCATACCCATTAATTTTCTCGACGGGAAATTGGCATTAATATTTAATTGGTCTTCTTAGGCACAAGAATATTAATTCTCGGCGGAAATTAAAATTAATTAATAATTTTGTGGCTTAGGCACCGAACATTAATTCTTGGCAGAATTATGTAGCATTTAAATTATTAATTCACCGCCTTAGGGCAATCATTATGAGTAGTGTTCGGCAAATGAGGTTTTCGGTATTCGGTATAATACCGAATACCGGTGGCTCCACGACAATTGGGCAGTAGACAGTTCGTCAGTGACAATTCGGCAACGATAATTCGGCAGTGAATAAAAAAATAATTAAATTTGTTTATTAAAATCCCTATTATTAAATCAAAGCTTACGGTCAATAAATAAAACCATACTCAGGGAAAAAAAAATTCCTTACTTCAGAGGTCCAATTTTGATAGTAATACTAGCTTTAAACTTGCAGGTTTTAGTCTAAAAAATGAAACGATATCTTTTAGAGCCATGTAAAGATAAAGCTATAGATTTTACCAGGCACAAATAAGTTCTAATCAAAAGAAAGGGCAAATTTGTACGATTTTTGTCGAGATTGGTGGAGACGAAGGATCAGAAATTTTTTTCAATCGACCCGATATTTTTTTCTATTTTGTTAGACCACTTTTCTAATGGGAAGCTCGGTTTCGAATCATAGACCCTGCATGAAGACTTCCCTAAAACTCCAGCATACACTAACTCATTGATTTACAAACAGGAATTTTTTTTTAGGGTTAGGGTGTCGAAGATGGCAGAGTTTTTGTCCTAACTCGAGTCGAATGCCCGATTTAATTTTATTAAAATTCTTGTCCACTGCCGAATTGTCGCTGCCGAATTGTCACTGCCGAATTGTCCACTGCCCAATTGTCGTGCCGCGATACCGATACCGTGCCGAACACTTCTTATGAGGCAAATAATTAAATATCGGAACTTCTTAATGTATGTGTTAAACCTGTCTCCAATATTTAGATAATTTCGACAGTAAAAAATCTCGACAAGAAAAATGAGTTAGATCGAACTTATTTATTAATTAATAAGTATGAGATTAAAAGACTATCGGCATTTTTAGCATTTATTTTCTCCTCTATTTTGGCATTTTTTGCGCTTTTTTTTCATAATTTCTGGCCGTTTTTTTACAAAATACACTTCAAATTCGAATTTTTCCACAATCAAAAAAGTATTCCCTTAAAAAATCGTTTTTTTTTCGTAACTGCCCCTTTTGCACTTCCATACTTGCGCCTAATTTGAACAGTTAAAAAATGAAAAAAAATTCCTTGATCGGCTATATAAATTAATAAACCAGCAAAGTTCAAGTGTAATAGGGCTGGGATTTATATGTAAATACATATTTTTTTCCTGGATTCTCCATGCTCTGAATAGTAGGAAAAACATGACAAATATCTATGATTTTTTAAATATTAAAAGTGTAAAAATTCAATTATAAAAACTTTTTCCTAGGGGCTTTCAGGGTCGATCCGACAACCATTTCGCCCAATGCCGACCCCCGGACCTAAAATCGAACAAAGTTCAAAAATCTAAAATTATTAAAAATCAATTTCGTCACAATTGCTCGAATTGTATAAAATGGCCACCCATGGTTGTTGCTTCGTTTTCTGAGGTGCATGCACGTCTTGAGTAATTGAGACTTTTGAAAATTTAGAAATTTTGGAACTTTTGTTCAATTTGGGTCCGGGGTTCGGAATTGGGGGAATTGGATTTCGAATTCGGGATCAGCGCCCCGAAACACACAAGATAAATATTTTTTCGATAAAAAATTTTGAAAGTTTTGACCAAAAAAGCGGATACAAAAAAAAAGTGCCAAAAAATCATAGATTTTTGTCAAATCTATGATTAAAAGTCATCAGATGTCAAAATAAATACCATATTCGTGATCTGTAACCTTGGAAACCCTAAATTACAAATTTTGGAAATTTTTTGAGGGGGACAGCATAATCAATAATTACCCAATTCTCTTGCTTTCTTCTTTTCCATCTTTTTTCTAAAGATTTTTAGGTAAATGCGTGCCAATTTTTTTTTGCCATGCTTAGTGTTGGCATTTCCATTGTTTCAGCAAATCCATGAAAAATGTGGCAAAATTGAATGTTTCCATCATTTAAACATTTTGGCATTTATTGAACATTTGTGAGTGTGTATTAGCCAATTCTTTCTAAATTTATTGCCAAATAATCATTTATTCATTTTTATACAATTTAGCGAAATGCTGAAAAGAAATAACTTGTTATTTTATTTTTTCGCCTTTCCCTTTGGTGAGTGATTTTATTATGTAAGTTAATTTGAAAACTTTCCGGTACCGAAAAATCGGACACAGAAAAATAAGAAAGCTTTACATTTTGGAGCGTCTCAAAAAGGGGCCTTTATTTCAGGGGACCTTATTTCAGGGAGGGGGCTGTATTTTCTATTCTGTTTTTTGCAGAATTTAACTGAAGTTGAAAAATGACAAAATTATAGTACAAACCAATGGATTATTAAATATGTATTTGTAAATAATGACAGCTATTTTTAGTTTTTTTCAATGCTCAAAATCCAGAAACCGAATTGTTGGCCAAACAGATATTTAAAATGAACGACAATTTAAAGCCAATTAAGACTGAAATTGTGGATTCGATTTTGAAGGTATTTTTGCATCATATTTAATTTTGTGTCAGGTCAACTTCAGCTGCGACAAATCGGCTTATTTGTTCTTATTAGGCATCAACCAATCATTTTGTCCAATACCAAATTAATGAAATTTTATTAACTTCAATTTTAAGAAATCAGGGAATTGGCAGGGGAATGTTGAGAAAAAAGCTAAATCCGATGGAAAATAAATGACAAAAATGTGTGGTTGAACAATTTCATAAATTTTAAATCCACAAAATTTTTGTGAACTATACACCAAAGACAAAAAATTTCAAAAAAGCTTTTTTCTATACCATTCAAAAGAAAATCATTTTACAAAATCCAATCTTAAGGAATTCGTCAACCGAAATCGACCGGTTTAGGCCCCTGATTTTTGGCTAGGCCGGTTTTCCGCGCCAGGTTTTAAGTTTAGTTTTTGACCCAAAATGTATTATTTAATTTTTGAACATTTTTTTTGTTTGTTAGCCATACAATTTTGAAAACATGGTCTTTCTCATTGTTGGCCCTTCATCGATGAACAATATAGTCCAATACCAAAACTGATCGAAATTTCACTCTTTACCAATCCAAAAATTTGAAAAAAAAAACATTTTTCAACTTTAAGTCTAATAACGGTGATGATGAGCTAAAAGAAACGGTGGAAGCTAAAATGGCAAAACAGTTGGAAGAAATTGCCATAATAGAAGTGGCCATTGAACAGTTACATCAATTTACCATTGAAATTATTGAGACAAACACAATCAGATGGACAAAATATGCAAATTTCGTGTATTTGGTTGCAAAATTAAATGCCTTAAATGACGCACAAAAAGGCCAGCAGAAGAATGCCGCCGAAACGGAACTGGAAAAGTTGAAGATGGAATTGATTAGCCTAAAAAATCATAAGGCAATTCAATTATGGCAAAAAGGCAAAAACATTGGCAAAATGTCGTCGACTTTGGCGGATGAACAAATTGTTGAGATAAAAGTGAAAATGGAACTGCTTGCACTGATGCGGGAGGCAAATTTGTACACGACTGTTGAATATGAAAAATTTGTGGAGCAATACGCAAAGATTGGAAACGATGCTCAAGCAAAGGTAACGGCGCGCAGGCCCGTATCCAAGGGGGGGGGGAATTCCCACCCCCCCCCACGAAATGAAAAAAAGATTTTTTTTCTCTCTTTCAATGGGACATGATTTTTAAATGTTAACAAAGAAAACTTATCATTTTTTTGGACAAAACTCCACGCTTACTGAAAATTTTTAGCATAAATTGGACTCATAAATTTTTGGCGCTGAAATGGCCGACCATTTCAGCGTGGCGCTGAAATGGCGCGCTCAGTTGGCCAATTCCCCCCTCCGAAAAATTTTTCTGGATACGTCGCTTGACGGCGCGCACGGACAATTGGACCAATGGACAATTGGAGACCGTGACAATCCAAGAATATTTCAGCAAATAAAATAAGGAATTAAAAACCAAAAGTGAGTTAAAAAAAAATTCTCCTTGTCGGATTGTCCACCTCTGACGGATTACACTACCCATTGTCTGTACCAGTGATGCAACGGGTTGAGAAAAACCTCGGGTTTCGGGTTTCGGGTTTGCATCGCGGTCTGTACGATTATCCATATGCTACATGTAGATAAAAATTTCTTTCAATTTTTTAATCTAGACTTTGGGAAAATCGTCCCATCAAGACGATTGGGTACTGTCTAACAAACTGTTGGTAAACAAATTATTCGACGAAATTAGCAAATTGTTTGACCCATTTTTGTTGTTCCACGGGCACAATAAAAATGACAAATCAACAATGATCGATGAACTTAAAGAACAATTGGTTGAAATCAAAAAGGGAGAACAGCCTTCCAAGCAGAAGTTGATAGCCCATTCTGAATCGGTGCTCAAAAACATTAGCGAAAAAGCAAAAATTGATTGGCAAAATGTGTCCATTTATCGGGCCGAAATGTCCAATTGGCGGTTGGCAATGCGCGGCTATTGGGCATTGGTCAGTTTGTTCCGAATTGGGGGCATTAACGAAAAAACGAAGCAACAAAATCAAGAAAAAGGCGAAGAATACCGGAGCAAATTCGAACAATGGCTGCGAGACAATGCGCAATTCTTGAAGAGTGCCTATGCCAGATTGTTTCCGCCAATTGTCGACAGCGGTATTATACCCTTTTGCAGTGCTTTCCGCCAATTGTCGACAGCGGTATTATACCCTTTTGCAGTGCTGTTCGGGACCAAATTTTTCGGGACTCGGGATCGGGACCGGGACTAGACACCGGGACTCAGGACCATTTCGGGACCGAGACTTCATGAGCCAATTTTTGGGGCTGTGTTTTTGAAAAATTTTGAAGAAAAAATTTATTTTATATGTGAATAATATTGTAATTTGAGTTCTCATTGTTCGTCATCAAAATAATGATGCATGCATTTTAGCATGATTGAGCGATTTAAAAGCTAATTCAAGGAGCTTAAAACAAAAAAAAAACAAATTTTTGGGTATAGGAAGTGCGGCGGTGCCGACAGGCGCGGCCGGAAAAATTTTTTGAAAAATTTAATGGGATTCTGATGGAAAATTAAGGAAAAAACAAGTACGTTAAAATGAGGGGTTTGAAACGAAATTTAACTTCAAAATATTTTAAAAATAGAAAAAATCATAAAGAAAACTATTATTTTATAAAATAACAAATAGGAAATTAATATAAAATGATTCTTCCTAAAAAGAGGCTAAAACCCATGACAGTCGTATTGAAAAAAAACGAAGAACTAGCCACTCGGCCACAATTAGAGGGGTCTTCATAATAAAACATTATATAATTTAAATCATTTCTCCCATTTTGCGATCGTTTCGCTCATTAATTTATTTTGAAAATTTAATGAGAGATCCATATTTTCCTTTGGCAACTTATAAATTCCTGACCAAAACCCCATCATTACGAAAACCGGGACTAAAACACCGGGACTCGGGACCGGGACCAAAAAAAACGGGGAAAATCCCGATTTTCGGGACCGGGACCGGGACTCCCGAACAGCACTGCCCTTTTGTCCCTGCGTGGGCTGGTCACGACAAAATCTCGGTTTGACAAATTTAGGCTCGTCGATTGAAAAATCCCGATATAATAAAATCCCGATATTGCAAAATGTTATTGTGGAATACCAAAAATTTTACACCCTTACCTACCCATCCGTTGCAGAACATTACTAATTTTTTTTTGTTTTCAACGAGCTCAGAAAATCATCAAAACAGCAGACGTCGACGACGCCGTAAGCGTGGTGGTGAGCACCAATCTGAATCATCATCGATTGATTGGAATGCTTGGTTGCAATGCATTAGCCTAATTCTATTGATCATCATCTTCATCTGGCTGATCATTGCCCTTTTTGTGCTCATTTGTACAGCCATTTTTGGCTCCGACTCGAATGGGGGACACCATCATCATCATCACAATGATATTTTCTTTTTCAACACGGGAAGCAGCAGCCGAAGTTACGGAGGTGGTGGCTACAGAACTGCTGGTCGGCATTACGGTAGTTCTGGACGACCTGAATTGACCTATTGGAATTCGTGTTCCGTGGTGTGGTACGACCTGTGGAACTAACACACCGATTGGAGATGAATTGTATGCTAATGTCATTGACATATACAATATGTTGTTGTTTTTTTAAACACTGGGGGGGCCTTCACTGTGTGCACACCAGGGATGGAACCGGATGCCAATATTCAGTCAAAAAATTGCTTTAAATTCCACATATTTTTGGAAAAATTATATATTTTCTCTAATAGTACCCCAGGGGTACTATTAAAAAATTCAAAAAAGTCCGGAATTTTTCGAAAAAAGTCCGGAATCCGGTTCCATCCCTGGTGCACACATGTGACCAGCAGGGAAGTGATCGGATTTAGACATTTTTTCATTGGAAAATCCGGACTAATCCAGAATGCGTTTTTTTAATTGACAATTGACCAAAAAGGTTTTTAATTGGTGCCAAAATTAGAAATTTTTTGTACGGAATTCCCGATTACGATTTTTTCGGCATCAGATCAGTTCCCTGAGGTGCATATTGCTACTGTTGGGGATGGGATAATGAAGGATGTATATTTTAAAAGCTTCTTCTGTTCGCAGGGTTGACAATGTTTCGGCGCCGCAAAAAAAAATTTGGGTCTAAAATCAGAAGCCTAAAACGATTTCGACAATAGAGACCTTAAAACCAATTAATTGATCTAAGACCAAAGCGATTTTTTTACAAAATCTCACTGGTAATTATTGTTATTTGCCTATTAGTCAATTGGTCAAAGAAGGACTAACAAAATTCGATTAACCGATAAATATATTGGTTTATCCGAATTTCCGACATCGTGTACCAAATTAAAATTTATCCAATTAAAATTTCACACATAAAAATCATAATGCAGTGCCGAAATATTCTCCGTGCCTAATTTTCTTTTTCACTATCTCGGACATTTGTATTTCTATGGAGGGCTTTTTCTTTTCTTCTGTCCATTGATCAATTTTTGAATAAATTGATGATTTCTAATTAAACTGACTAAAATTTCGATGGTTTCGGCCTTGTAGAAACCGAATCTTACTTTCTACTTTGTTAAATCCCAAACCCGAATGTAATGGACGGGAGTACTGAATTAAGAAGCGGGAGGGGGAAGGTAGGTACTGTATTAAAGGGAGGATATAGGGTTCTATAAATAAAGTATTATTGTGATAACTCCATCCCTTTAATACAGTCCCCACTCAGCACTCAAACAGTAACAAGTGAGTGACTGCGTGTGAGTAAAAATGGAAGTCAGGTTCTGAATTGATTGACAATCAAAAATGTTACAAATCAAAAACTTGGGCTAAGGCCCAAACGGCGGGGGCCATTTTTATCTAAATAATTCACAGTTTAAAATTTTTATAGAATTTTTAGGCCGAAACGTAGGTGCCGAATTGACCCGACAATAAATTTCACACAATAAAATTTTTCCATTCTTGACTACCTAATTGACCAAAAAGCCTCCAATATTTTGAAAAAAGCTAAAAAACCAATCCTGCTTTAATAAAGCTCCCCACAAAAATTTATAAACAATAGATAAATTTTTTGAAAAGTGAAACAAAATAATTAAAGAAATTTTTAGTCACTTTTGACATTTTTTGCAACATTTTTACGCCTCCATTCATTCAGCAGCAGCAGATGGTTGTTGCATGGCATAATATTGATGGACCCAAATTATTAATCAATATCCGCCGGATATACCCTATTCATCTGTTTGCATCTTTTTCGCAGATTTAAGTTTTAAAAAAAGCTTCCCGCCAGCGGCTCTTTTAACAAAAAATAAATAATTCAAAATTAATAAAATGAATAAGAAAGAATAGCGTTAATCGAAAAAAGGATTAGAACGATTTGGATAAAGCCAACAAATTTTTAAACATTTTTCTCGGTATTTTGGGTTATCTGGATCGGAAAAATTTTTATTCGCCAGCAGTAGAAAGCAATCAAAATCTACATTTTTCATCAAAAGAAAAACTGAGAAAAATGGACACTTAACGGAAACAAAGTATACAATTGAAGGATTAGATGGAATCCCATTTCTCATAAATGCGGAAAAACTCAAAAAGGCGGCAAAATCAAAAAAAAAACGACAAATGCCACCAAAATTAGACACTCATCATAAGTTATGAGGCGCCGCAGCAAATTGAACAATTAGCAGAAATCAATTATTATTATTAATCGGCAATTGTGATCAGAGAATGATTCAATTAAATTTTGTGATAACAAATTTTATTGACATGGTTTTTGAAGGAATGATTTTTGAGTTTATTTAAGTAGCTCACTTCACAATGACTTATAAATTGTTCATGCCCAAATTAATAAGTGTCAATTGATCAGAAGTGGTCAGCCCATTTTCATAGCAAGTGATCAATCCACGCGATCATTCCCGCCGTCTGCAATGGGGAGGGAAGAGAAAGGAACTTCTCGTGGAGAAAACGAGTAAATTTTCGATCATTTGTATTATTGCATACAAAAACAGGGGACAACTACCAAAGAAATAAAATTCGGCCACAGATTAGATCGGTCCATCAAAAAACAGAGGTATATGTGGACGTGATCTCAACAAATCCCGAGGGATTTCTAGGCGAAATCTCGGCAACCCAAGGCTTTTCTGGACTTGATCTCGGCCAAATCCCGAAGTAATTGCTATGACATGTATGGCTTCCATAATTTAATTAATCCTAATAAATTAGAAAAAAACATTTATGAAAAATAAATAGCAGTCAAAATTAAATTGTTTATTTTTTAATTTAAAATTTAAAATAAAAAAAGCAGAATATTAGCAATCTTAATGTATTGGCTGGAAATTGACCAAAAACCCAATTATTTGCTAAATTGCTGTCGAAAAAGAATCGCAAATACAGCGCTTTCCTGAAACAATTTATGCTCCGAAATATAGGGCCCCGGGCTTGGTTTCAGGAAAACATTGTATAAAATACATTTTTTTTTGCACACATCGAAATTGAACTTACCAAAATTGTCATGGAGTTAATAAATTGAGGTTATAGTTTTTCATAAAAAAATTGTTATTATTATTTACTTTTGCTGTTTTCTCGATTAGTTAATGGAAAAACTTGGACAACATGAATTTGCTTGCTTGTTTTTTTTTGATATTTCATTTTGATCAGATCAATTTCTTTCATTGTCGCACTCATCATTTGCCATCTGATCGATCAATCGCTTTGATTGCCGCCTTCCGCTGCAGCAAATTGTTGCTTCATCTGTTTGAGTTTTCGCTGAAGGCTACTCATCGTCGATTCAATATGCATTTCAAGAAGGACAAAGGCTGCACGTATCTGAACAGGGAAATAAGATAGGGTATAAGCCAATTATCCTTCTACCGGAAAAAGACTTTCTGGGAATTGTTCGGGGAATTTTTAATCGCAAAGTTTGGGCAGGGAGGTCGGTAATGTCGAGCGGTCGGTCAGGATGGGGGTTACCGTAATTCCTCTTAAATGAAACCCCCCCCCCCCCCACCCAGTTTAACCACCCCCACCCTCTTCCAATATAATTGAACCCCATTAAGGGATTATTTATTAGAGTTAGAGATCTTCAAATTCACCGGACCGGATCGGAAAATTCCAAATCACCAAGATACCGGATCCGGTCACTTTCAATCTTGTTAATCTTGGTAATCTTGTTTTTTTCCAAAAATCATAAGACCGGACCACCGGATCATGTTAAATCTTGTACCGGATCCGGTCTTGCTCTAACTCTATTATTTATCCGGGAACTTAGCAGAAGTAATACGGTTCTGCTCAGTCTGCGGAACAAATGCTACCGCTGGTGATGATCATCGCTAGCAGCTGCAATTTGGCATTTAAATGGACATGATTTGTTGATAGGTGGTTGAATATTGAGAGGAGGATTTATTTTACCGACTTTTTTGAATTTATTCCAAATGCATAAGCATGGACATTATTTGTCCGTTACCTGATCTGAGTTATTGTCCGGTACAAGTGGCATACTTTTTGCCACTATTTCTTCACCATCTTTCACTGCTTCTTCTGTTGTAGCAACAACGACGCCGCGGGTGATTTGCAAAAGCACAACGACAGCCAAAAAGCTAATTGATGAGACGATCATTTTTGGCATTTTTTTGATTGGTTGAATATGATGGGAACAGAATTTATTTTTCCGATTTTTTTTTTGGGCGTTTGAATGTGAGTGAGTTGGATGTGAACATCGCAGTTTTTGCTTATACCATTTATAGTAGTGAACATGGACACATGACGGACCAATAGCATCCCTTCGGCTTTATCCCCCCCCCCACACCCCCTCCCGTGGCATTATCCGATAACGTGGCATTTTAAAAACGGTGCTTAACTGGGATTGCAAAAAGCACGCCCTCCTTTTAGCATTCTATTTGCCATAATTATTCCAAGAACAGTGCCAAATCGGCAAAAATATATTCTAGGAAAACTGACAAATTGGCATTTTCTGTGCCTAACTCGCGCAGGCAATTTGCGCCCCTTTCTCGGCGTTTTTTGCATAATAATAAGGGCAGATAATTGTGTTTGTGCTGCTCACTTGGCATTTTCTTTTTGTTGTGGGCTGGGAGATTCTTTGGCACTGCTGAAGGTAAATGTCAACCGCTTAATGGTTTCCAAAAATAAATCCTCTTGCAATCGAATCGAATTATCGAGTCACGTACGATTATATCATGTAAAAAGAAAAAAGTATTTTTATATATTTATTAAATATTATTAACCAAATACCGAATTACCTAAATTAGAGCCCCAAAGTGGCTCTATTTTAAACCTCCCCCCTCCACAGTCGTAACTTTTGAATAACGACCTTTGCTTTTCATAGGGGTTCAGCGGGACCGGGGACTTTTCACCAAAAACAAGACCGGGCCTTTCCGAGCCTGGCAAATTTGGGACCGGGACCGGGACTAATGTGAAGCGAATTTTTTTAAAGGAACAGTTTGTTAATAAAAAAAATTCAATTTAAACAAAGATAGCATATAAATTCTAAGCAAATTTTATTTCATTTTAAAATGCACTAAAGATGCCAATAGGTGCCGCCAGAACTTTTGCGAATTTAGCTGGGTTCTTATGGAATTTGTCATAAAAATAGCAGCATTTAATCCTCAAGAATTCCAATTAATCCCGAATTTCTAATAGAATCCCCATAAAGTAAATACAGACCATTGTAAAAAATGTGTGCAAATTTCTAGGCTTTTTGAATGAAATTAACCTAAAACTTAATTTTATAATAGTACAATTTACAAAAACATTACGGACCGGACTCAGACTTTTTTTTACTGGTCAAAGCTGCCCCCCCCCCTCAAAAAATTTCCAAAATTTGTAATTTAGGATTTCCAAGGTCACAGATCACGAATATGATATTTATTTTGACATCTGATGACTCTTAATCATAGATTTGACAAAATTATTTTTTTTTTAATATTAAAAGTGTAAAAATTTAATTATAAAAACTTTTTCCTTACTTGTTCTTAACCCAAAACAAAATTTGTCCGAATTTTTCCCTCACCCACCCTGCCGTCTCCGCCTCATTCTGCTGGATAAAAAACAACCACTTTCTCTTTTTCTCTCATTTTGTTGTCACACAATGAAAAATGCTTTACTTATCGATCACTTTTCTTATTTGCTATTCATCAAAAATGGACCAGCAGCAGCTTGCAGCCACATTTTCTACTTTGGCACTTCCAAGGTCACGATCACGAATATAATATTTATTTTGACATCTGACTTTTAATCATAGGTTTGACAAAATATCTAGGATTTTTTTTTAGATATTAAAAGTGTAAAAATTCAATTATAAAAACTTTTTCCTGGTGGCTTTCGGGTCGCTGATCTCCGACAACCATTTCGCCCAATGCCGAACCCCGGACCTAAATCGAACAAAGTTCGAAAATCTAAAATTATTAAAAAACAAGTTCGTCACAATTGCTCGAATTGTATAAAATGGCCACCCATGGTTGTTGCTTCGTTTTCTGAGGTGTACGTTTTGAGTAAATTGAGACGAAATTAATTTTTGAAAACTTAGAAATTTGGGTCCGAAATTGGGGAATGGATTTCGAATTCGGGATCAGCGCCCCGAAACACACAAGATAAATGATTTTATAGTTAAAAATTTTGAAAGTTTTGACCAAAAAAGCGGATACAAAGGAAATAAGTGCCAAAAAATCATAGGTTTTTGTCAAATCTATGAATAAAAGTCATCAGATGTCAAAATAAATACCATATTCGTTATCTGTAACCTTGGAAACATTAAATTACAAATTTTGGAAATTTTTTGAGAGGGGGCAGCATAATCAATAAGTACCCCGGAATATTCCGACTTAACCAATTTGTTTTTTTTTGGTACTCTAAAAAAAATTAAATACTCTAACACTGACCAAAAAGTAATACCTAACATATTTTTAATCTTAATATTTTCCATCTTCAAAATTTATATATATTGTTTATTAACGTTCAACCAACCGATAATTGAAGAATTTAATTTCAATTAAATGTCGGACCATCCACGCGAAGCGCAACGAAATTTGAAAAAAATGTGAGTATCGTTTTCTAATGTTGCACCCGATATGGAAAATCGCTCGATTCAGAATCGGGTACCCGATTTGAAACAAACATTGTTGAGTTCCAACAAACATTCCATAAATCATTTAAAACCCGAAACTAAGTACGGGATGCGATTCTACACCGCAATTCGAACAAGTCTATAAAATTTTAGGTTTCTAGATTAATATGAACATGTTCGAGACATTGAACAAACAATTAAGATGGTTTTAAACTTCTAAAAAGTTTGCTGAATGTTTTTGACATGTTCGGAGGATCATGGTAACCGGAAATTTTACAGACTTGTTCGACATGGGGTCTAAAATCATATCCCGAAAACATTTAGAAGAAAATATTTTAGTTTGATAACATTGTTTCATATTCAGTTTTATTTGCGACGACATTTGGTTGGACACCTTTCACTTTGTTGACCATGCCAAAGTTGGCTTAGAATTGACGCTGCTTTCCGATCGATTCGACGCTTTAGTGGACACTCATTTAAAGACGAGGAAATGGGCATTTGGCGGCTATTTGTGCCTTTGTAAAAAGGAGGGCGCCGTTGGCGCTGAAATTGTCAAAGGTTTTGACATGGACATAATCGGCCGTTGGCCACTTCCGGAGGAAGGACTGCTCCCGAGCAATATAATCGGATTCAACCGCATAACCATCCGGTCAGTTTTTGAGCATCAATCCTAAGTAGAGACCGGACAGAAGGGTCGATTAACCGAAAAGATCACAAAAAAAAAAAAAAAATCGAAAACCGAAAAAATATCGACCAACACCACAAAATTATATTTTTTCTATTTTTGTCGCTCGGGTTTTTTCGATTTTTTTGGGTTTGATTCGTTCGATCGGTATATATCGTAACCGAAAAAACTGAAAAAGCTGAAATTTTCTCGATCCATATTTTTCAATAATAACCGAAAAACCCCGAAAAATAAATCGTATTGTCCGATCTCTAATTCAAGCCCATATCCAGGAAAAAAATTTCGGAGTGGGGGGTGGGAAATTGGTCAAAACCGACTTTTTCACTCAAATTCTCCTTCCACTTAAAGGAGAAAAATTTTATGTCAATAGTTTTCAAGAAAAATGAATTTTTTAATATATTAGGAGACAATATTAAGTGAGCGGAAGCAATTTCTGGGAATTTAATATTTAATTAAATTGTTAGGAATTTAGTATACTTCAAACTTTACGAAATAGTAACCCCCTCTATCTGCTGGTTGATAATCCCAATCAGCAGGCCTGTATCCAGGATAGGGAGGGGGGGGGGGGGAGGGGTGAACCAAAATCGAAAAAAATGGGGAAAATTTGCTTTTTCCCCAGCAAAAGGAAAAAAATTTTCCCAATTCCTCCTCCCCCCCCCCCCAAAAACCAAAATTTGAAAAAAAAATTGCCGATCCCCCCCCCAAAAAAAATTTTTCTGGATACGGGCTTGATCCCAATCATCCATTATTATTGGTTAAGGTACATGAACCCCGATATCATTGCCTTCCTCCGTCGCGTTCGACGTCTTTTCGAATGGGACATCACTTTGGCACTGGACATTTCTTCAAAATCAAAACGGGCATGGGACATTTTTATAAATGAAATTTGGCCACTGCTCAACATGGCCGGCATCAGCAAAATGCGATTCTCATACAACGGCAACTTCAAATGCCTATTCTCTCGCATTGCTCCAACAATTTTGACGGATTTCTCAAATCTGCGCTGGATTGAAGCGGATGAAGCATCTGATCGTCAAGCAATGTGCCAATGGTTGTACACACCGTTGGGCAATGGCCAACCAAAAGTGATCAGTATGACTTTGGATACTTTGTGCATTTGGTTGGATGATCTCAAATCGGTAAGTGTGTTCATAGGGAGATTACTTTGCCTAATCTGGAATTGGAATTACATGGAACAGCCAAAAAGTCCATATTAATTTCTACAAATGTTCAATAATTCCGATCACCCAGCAGGGGGTGGGGGTGGGTTGGGTAATTCTTAGGAAATCATGCTAATAGATGTAAAACCAATCTCCCCCCCCCCCCCTCCCCTCCCGAAACAACCCCCCAGAAACCAATACCCCCCTCCCCCCCCCCCCCGCCGACCAAACATTTTTTCTGGATACTGGGGCTTGGCCTGGGTAGGGGGGGGGGGGGGGAGGGGAGGACCGTTTGGAATTCGTCTAAATTAAACAAAAAATCTATTTCATCTCTCATTATTCAGTCATTTCTCAGTGCATCGTCCGCTGTCAGCTTTTTCATTGTTGCGCATGAGCAACGGATTGGTTCTCTCCCCCCTTTTAAAATGAACAATTTGCGCACTCAAGAGCGGTTGACACTAAATGGACATGTGATAAATTATGGTGCTTTATTTCTTGTCGAACGCGGTCCAATTGGGTCAAATGTGCCGCAACAATGGGCCAAATGGAAGCGCGAAGCATTGGACAAATTTGTGTGGTATATGGAAGATTGGAAAATGATTTCTATTCGGATTGAAAATGATGATGACTACATTTTAAGGTAAATAATAAATTGCACGAGTTTTTTTTTTGGTTATCGATAATAAACAAAAAATGTAAGGTTTAGATCTTTGGAAAAATTCAGGGCCTATCCGGAATTTTTTATTACTACCCATGGGGGTACTATTAGGGGAGATAAAGATTTTTTCAAAAACATGTGAAAATTTAAGCGATGTACTTACATTTTTAATGCCAATTTTTGATAAAAAATGCTAAGAATCCTCCCACTCTAATAAGTCTATAAAATTTTTAAGAAAGAGACAAAAAAATTGAAAATTGACATATTCAGAGAAGTGAGGCCAAATTCGAGAAATTTTAAGGATTATCGATCTTATCGAGAGAAAAAATTCTGGATTCCTGATATCCGGATTCCCGACTTTGACTACGATTTAAGGTAATAATATTGTGTATTTATGGGCAATTATTTTAACAAGTTTTTTCTTTACTAACCCACAGAAATCTTGAAATTTTCCCAGCGGCGCCTATTTCACTCTTTCCCCATACTTGAATTACCTGGATTGGAAAGGGGCATGTGCCTGGGATGGAACCGGATGTCGAAAATTAAAGTCCGGAATTTTTTTCAATCAATAAAATCAATAATTCTTAAAATTTCTCAATTTTTGCCTCACTTTTCTAAATCTGTTAATTTTTTGTCTCTCTTTTTTAAAAATTATACTAGCGCAGGTGCGCTCGCTTCGCTCGCGCACGCTACGCTAGTAGAAAAAATCTTTTTTATCCTTTCAATCTTTACTTTATATGCAGTGCTG